>BMAU01014652.1:2305000-2387500 GCA_019973935.1 Trichonephila clavipes | reverse complement strand
AGCAAAACTGTCATATTTTGTTCACGTTTTTGTAGTTTTGCTGTCGTTTGATGATCCGCAAATAGCATTTTGAACTTTTCTTCCTTGTGTCATTTTGACAAGGCTAAATGCTACATTATGGCTTCATAGTTTTCTTCATAGAGATCTTTAGGCGGCATTTGAAAATTTCAAATCAACCCCAACGTTTCATGTCCAACGCTTTTCTGATATTTACTTTCGTAATCTTGATTAATATGCATTATTTCAGTACAGTGGCTCACACAAGGGGGGGAGTCCTGGGAACCGACCCCCTCCCCAAGCCCTTGTTTTTCTTCTGATTGATTAAAATTCTAAGTATATAGTACGTAAAATTTAATTAAGTATTTGTTATTAATGATTAATTTTATTAATTAATGCTAATCATTTATTTAATAATTAGTTTTTTACTGTGTTTTGTTCCCGAAAATCGACAATGGAGAACTTTCGAACCTGGTCCCCCACCTTGAAAAATTCTGTGTGCTACTGTTTCAGTAGGTTCTTTAATTGCTTGATCAATTTCAACTTCCTTCAATAGGGATCACAGATGCCCATTATTTTTATTATTCTGCTCATTTACAATTATAAACCATAATAAGTCGTACAACAGCAATCAAAACCACAAAATTATTCATGGGGAAAGTGTAGCATGTTCTAAAAAATAATTGTGTAAAACTTTTTTCATTATGCATTATGTTTCAGAATACTCATAAAAATACATCTTGGCCAAATAATCCTTCAAAGTACTCAATATGCTTATCCATATATCATAAAACTCTTTCACATGGAAAAAGGCGAAACAGAAATGTATTATATTAACAACTTCCCTAAAAAAGGATGGAGATAACCATACCAGCAAATTCGAAGGTCAGCTAAAGTAATATTTTTGGCTAAAAGAAATGTAATAAAAAAAACTCTCATCGTGGAATTACAGCAAAGCAAACAAAATATATTTTTTAATTTGGTTATAGGATCAAAGATGGCTAATAAGCGTTTGAAGTGGAATCTTTTATTTTTGATGATCACCAGATGATAAAAATAAATTATATCAGTGTAACTGTGTATTTTTTACTATGTGAGAAAGCATTTTGTGTTACTTCATTTCAAAAAATTATTCTTTTAAACCCCTTTTATTTTCAATATGCTCGCGCCCCCCAGGGGGCATGCCCCACAGTTTGAGAAACACTGATCTAACGGAATATAACAATACAAAGAATCATTTTAAGGGTCCCTTCAAGTTTCAAACATTTTATGTTAAAAACCGTACCATACGAAAACTCTGATAAAACAGGAAATTCCAAGCTATTATCATCCTGCATTAAATACAAAAGATGTTTGCAAGATCACATTGTATACATTCCCAGGCACACTCAATTTTGGTGGCCATGGTAGACTTGTGGTTATTGGCGCTAAAGTTTCTTACCCGGGATCCCAGGAAATCATAATATTTTCCTGCTTTTTGTGTTCCCTGGAATTATACTTCATTCCCGGGATCGACACGAAACTGAATTAATACTCGGTATCTAATTTCAACTTGACTGAGTTTCGATCTCCTATATAAATTTTATCTGAAAACACTTTTGCAATTTACAATCATTCACATTGAATTCCTTGGAAGGAGAAATGTTCATTTGAGCCCCTACTAGTGTGGTAAGACTGTAATAAAAGACACAGTAACACCCACGTAGGATTGGGGAGAATTTTTGCCGCTTGTTATATTAACATGAAACTATATGCCTTGATCAATTTATGTCTATCTGTTGAACATCGCTTCGTTATTTAAAAATATTTAGTTTTTGAAGGGCATCATTTTACAGTCTACCAGCATCACAATTTTGATGAAGTCCTGATACCTTGAGTTACGATGATAACGTAAGTTTTTCGATGCTTTCATCATAATATATTTAATTGAATCAACAGTTTGAAGAAAGGGATAATCCCCAGAGAGTTTGACGGAGGGGGGGATTTAAAAAAATCTCACAACTTTTCTTATTTTTCTAACCAAATCTTTGTCTGAGATTTGATTGTTATTTTTATGCAACAAACAAGAATTAATAATTTTAATATATGTGATCGTTACTCCAACAGCAAATAAACTTCCACGTATTATTAATGTTTATCTCTTAGTAGCAACATCAGAAAAATAATTAATGCAGGATTCATTAAAATAATATAAAATTAATCCTCAAACATTACACCGGATTGAGGCTTTGAAAACGATTCCTCAAACATCAGCTGAAATGCAGATCATTTTCTTGCTGCAGGATTATTCATAACAAAGCTAGGAACCAGGCTGAGTTATAAAAGCATATATATATAGATTGCTTATGTTTTCTCAAATCACAATTTAAAAAGAAATAATTAACATTATAAATTTTTGAATTTTTACCTATATGTGTATATGTTTAGTATAAATTTTGGAAATTATATGTATTCTTATTTTATATAATTTTTACTGATATCAATTAAAAATAACTTATTTTTAAAGTTTTCGAAATTTTTAAGTATTCCCGGGAATGGCTATTACGTGGACGGTAATGGAATAAACCGGGAAATTGGCATCAAATCTAATGGGTGGCCCGGACTCGTGGTTGACGTATCGCAGGATTGAGTCCTAATGTCACTGAACACCCGCCGTGTAGAGGGAATGATGGAAGATTAAATCTATCGTGACAGATAGATTAAATCTTAACTCAGTGGTGCAACAGCCCATGAGGGTCAAAGCCTACAGTGCTCATATCAGTGTACGTGACCTTGGATCCTGACGTGCATCAGTACATGCTTCAATCAGGTTGTCAGTCTGACACGAAACCCCCAGTGTTCAGTTCCAAACAAGCTTGGTACTCATTTATCAACCAACTGAAGAGATGAAAGGCTGAGAGTCAACCTTGCTCAACCCGGGGTTTGAACCTCGGACTTGTAGTGTGGAAGCGCAATGCACTAACCACTCAGCCAATGGGCATATTAAATCTATAGTGGCTAAAATTCTGCCCGTTGGCGTGGCGGGAAATTTCGAAGTGTTCGGGATGACTTGACCATGGTTCAAAATTGCGAGGTCTGTCACCAACAGCTCTCTTGGTCTATAGTGCGATGTTAATATACTCTCAAAAACACTCAAGACAATTACATTGTGTAGATTCTGACACACGTTCAGCTTTTGTAGAATGTAATGATTTTGAAAAGAATGATGTCACAACGACAAAGATATTTGGCATTTAATATCAAGTATTTTACAAATTTTTATTCTCCCCTCCCACTTTTTTCAATCCCTACAATTAGTTCACTCTCTCCCTATATACACTGCTGGACAATTGCTAAGGACGGATAACACTATCATCCATAGCAACCACAAAAAAGAAAGGAAGCAAAATGTGGAAAATTAGAATAAGTGCGGAATATTAGTAAGAAGAAGTATGAGTATGCAAATGTTTTTCCACGTCTGTTCATCACGTGATAGCGTTCATAAGAGCTTTAAAGGTTTTGACGCGTGTGGACAGTTGTTGTTTCAAGTCAAAGTTTTACAGGAAAGATTTAATAGACGAACTTAAAATTTTTTGGCATATCTTCCCGACACCACATAGATGATTTTATGCGTGGCCGAATTATTAGAAAGATCGAAGAAGACGAAAAATAACAGATGTTGCCAGGGAGTTCGACATCGCACACAGCGTTGTTTCACGGCTGTGGAAGTCATTTAAAACTACTGGAATGTGTAGTAGACGGCACGGGGGAGGTCGTGTTAGAAGTACGACGCCTGCAGAAGACAGATATATCGTCCTATCAGCAAAGAGGAACAGGCGCACCACAGCTCAGCGGGTGGCAAATCAGTTTCTTGCTGCCTCTGGAAAGTAGATCTCCCGAAAAACTGTTGCCAGACGTTTGAGGGTAGGAGGACTATACGCACGCAGACCTGTTGTGTGTGTCCCATTGACCAGACAGCACCGTACTGCCCGTTTGCAATGGTGTCGTGAGCTTCACAATTGGACTGAACAGGACTGGGCATGTGTACCATTCTCAGATGAGAATAGGTTCAGTCTGTCATCGTATTGTAGACGCCAACTGATCTGGCGCGAGAGTGGTACTACTTATCATCTAGAAAATATCGAGGAAAAGGACCGATATCTGACATGCAGTATCATGGTGTGGGCCGGCATCATGATCAATGGCCGCACGCGCCTACATGTGGTTGCGAATGGGACTATGAAGGGCCAACGATACATTGATGAAGTTCTACTTCCTCATGTTTTTTTTTTCCGTGGTGCTGTCGGTGATAAATGTGTTTTTATGGACGACAACGCAACATGTCATCGAACACTCGCTGTTCAGGATTGTCTAGACAGCGAGGGTATTCGACGTCTCGTAAGGCCGCCGCGTATTCTCCAGATTTAAACCCCATTGAAAATGTATGGGATGCTTTGGGGAGGCAAGTTGCTGGTCGAAACTATCCTCCGACAAACAAGAACACCCTCATCCGTGCACTCACAGAGGAATGGGATAAATTGCCTCAACAGCTGCTGGATAATGTTGTGCAAAGTATGGTACGACGTGTGGAATGTTGCATCACACTCCACGGTGGACATATCCCGTACTTATACTTTTCTTTAAGGTGCCTGCTGACTTTTAGATACATTGTTCCATTTCTCCGTACCCAGATCAAATAAACATTTTTTTCTTTCAGATGTTTCCCAGCTTTTGTACTTTCCAGAACAATAAATATTCTTTATTCTAATGTCTGAATAGTGTGGCAACTATATTTTATCCTACTGGCCTCATGTCTCGCTTAATGTTATGCTACATAGCAATTTGTGATCTGTCCTTAGCAATTGTCCTGCAGTGTATATATATATATATATATATATATATATATATATATATATATATATATATATATATATATATATATATAATGTTACGAATTTTGTGAAATAGTGTAAATAATTTGTGTGTTTAATGCATTTATATTACTCTATGTTATATTTATTTCATGTAAAAATTGTACTATTCACAAGCAATGCCACCCTTACATTATAATGGCGAAATCTTGGCGGTAGAGCCAAGTTGGCATCATTTTTGGCGGCCAATTTGGCGAATTTGGTGACCATTTTGGTGACTTTGGCGACCATTTTGGCGTCATTCGCGACCATGTTTGTGAGTTCGGAACCCTCTAGAATCTTCTAGAAAGTAGTAGATCTCTCCACTAGTGTCACGTTCCATGACACGAGCGATTATGTTTCTGGAAGTTTCTGTGGCGCCTATAGTGGCCGCGGTAGCCGAGTGGTATGGGTATCGGACCGTGGCTTGCTTTGTCACGGGTTCGAGCCCAGTACCACTAAAAACCCGCCGTGTAGGGCAGCGATGCACGTTAAATCTGTCGAGAGCTGAAACGTCCTCCCGTTGGTGTGATGTGGTAGTTAGAAGAGGGGGTGCCAGCTCAGGTGTCGTCCACGTCACTTGACCATGGTTCAAAATTACGTGGTCCGTCGCCAAAAGCCCTCGTGTTGCTGAACAGTGCGACGTTAATATTCAATCAATCAATCAATCAATCTGTTGCGCCTATAAAAAAAAGATGCTCGCCGGTACGGCGATGAGTCTTGATTAAGCCAGCGAGTAGTGAGGATTGTTTTGACTAGAGATTAGTCGGCTGTGCTTGTGAATAATCTTTACTTATATGTATTTTTAAACACTGATTATTGTGCTTGAATGCTGTTGTAGGTATAAAGACCTTCGGATATTTACACTGTGAATATTGTCGCTGAATCCTGTATTTAAAGGATTGGATCTTTGATAATAATTTCGCATCGCTCTTAAAGAACTGTTTATTTTCTTTGTGATTGTTTTTGTATAAAATCCTAGAACCCGGATCTACGTAACAATATATATATATATATATATATATATATATATACATACATATAGTCGGACCTCTATATAACGAAGTCACTAAATCCCTAAAAAAAGTTCGTTGTATGGAAAATTCGTTATATAGAGGCTCCTCTTTCAATTTCCTTTATAAACCACATAAAACAAATTTTAAATTTATAAACACTATATATTTAAAAGAAGTAATTATTCACACCTTTTTGTAAATTAATATCTATTTATTTTGTATATTTTGCCTATCAAAAAGAAAACAAAAAAAAAACTGCATGGAAGGTTTCTTGATGCCGCTTTCTTTTTCCTGAATAATTATTTGTTATCATTGATTCTCAAGTATTTAC
Organism: Trichonephila clavipes; assembly: GCA_019973935.1. NCBI lineage: Eukaryota > Metazoa > Arthropoda > Arachnida > Araneae > Nephilidae > Trichonephila > Trichonephila clavipes. The sequence goes on along the minus strand of BMAU01014652.1, from coordinate 2,381,267 downwards.
GTTTTGACATTTTCGAGATACAAGAAACGAAGCTACCAATACGATTTATCAATAGTAGAAATGAACGGAGACTAGTTCAAGGAAAAGAGAACTCCACTGAGGGTAAAAGGGGGGCATCGAGGATGTTTCTAGTGAACTGAACGATGGGGGTTAAGGGTTGCACTTGGATGAAACGTCCAGAATTATATTGCTCTCTGTGAGCTAGGCACCTTATAAAACCAGTTCAACATTTTTCACCATAATAAAATGAGTTAAAAGAAAGAATAACTTTAAATGTGTGTACAGAAATACTCTTAAAAAAGGAAGGAAAAAATTAAATTACAAGAGAAAAATTTCGTTACATAGAAAATACACTTCGCTATTCGATGGTTATTTTACGAAGAAAATCATGAAGAGCTCTTAGTTCCAGGAAAAAGTTCGTTATAGAAAATTCGCAATATAGAGGTTCGTAATATGGAGATTCGACTATATATATATATATATATATATATATCGTTCAAATTTTCAATCGTTAATAAAATATATATACTATATATTCATCCATTCAAGTTCAAATATATTTTTTTAAACTTGTAGTGTTTGACACTTGATCTTCATACAGATTTTTCAAATATGAATTCACTAATTATATTAAAAATAATTTGTAACAAACACACAAAAATAATAAGTCAACAGCATATATAGAAAGGAAAATGTTTCGTTGTGTCCCTGTAGCGCAATGGATAGCGCGGGTTGGACTTCTAATCCAAAGGTCGTGGGTTTGAATCCCCCCTGGGATAGTCTAATTTCTGAGAATGTGTGATTCCATTAATTTTATTAGAATAATTACATTTAATGAATAAATAAATAGTAACAAAAATAATAGTCCAACACCTTATATCGAAAGAAAATTTGCGATGAAAATCGCTTTCTATTAGGTCACTTAATATTATGATTCTGTCATATGTATATACATATTTATATTAATTGTAATTATTTAGTAAAAAGTAATTAAAATAAAAATTTTCTTTGTTGACCTAAGAAGGAATTGGTTTACATTTTTTTATATTACTTGTTCAAACACAAATTTCTTTAGCACATCAAAACAAATCGGATATACACTCAAATTCTCCTCAACAACAGGGCTGAAAATTAAGATGTTTTTTTCATGTTCCAACTTTCAGGCACTTAAAAACAGCTTTCAACAGATCTCATTATTAGTACAATTAAACTCTTACAATGAAATATAAAATTGGAGTGAACCACTTCTAAACCAAAATATTCATTTTTTTTATCTCGTAGAAATTCTAACTTGTATGCACTAAATAATTATTTCCCTGTCATATTTCGTGATGAGAATAGATATTGAAAACTTCGGAATTTTAATTTTGTTTCGCTTTCCTTTTTCTGAAGAATATATTTGAGCCTCCTGAAATATTTTTGAGGATATTAATTGCGTTTCGTGGAATGGAAATATATTACATTTTTAAAATGTTGAACATTCTCATATATATGATGGTTCGTATGCAATTATAGCAAAGTAAAAACAAATAATAATGAAATTACTTTGAAAATTTGTTAGATGTATGGAAGAAGTATATGTATTAAGATATATATATATAATGGAATGTTAAATTTATTTTAAGGTATTTTCATATACAATATTAGTAATTTATTTATTTGGAAGCATGCATTGCATCATTTTGTGAAAAATTAACTTCCTTTGCATTATATTTAAAGTTAATTTCTTTGTTACTAAAACTAATGAGAAAGAATACAGTGATATACATGCATTAGGTTAACATCATGTTACTCGTTGCAATACCTTTCTGAAAATAATAGAAAATTTGATTATCAATGCATTCAGATTTTGATATTTTATTGTTAAAAAAAGAAAATGAATCAAGCAAATTTGTCTTTTGCTGAACATTTAATTTAAGGTATCCGACTGCGTTCGAAACCGTGATTTTAAAAAGCGCATAAATGGATAAATTTCATGATACTTAGTGTCACTCAGATTAGAATACATGCATATAATTGTTTTAATTAGATTTTGACAAAAAATTTTTATATAAATATAATATTTTGGAAAATAATTAACTTAGAATAATCTTTTTTCCAAATGTTCTCCTTTTGTGAAAAAAGGTTCTATTATAATAATATTTTGCCTGTATATAGCTCAGAGATCTCTACAGAGGCCCAACTAGAATTTTTGAAAAATTCACATTTTCAGAGTTAACACCAATTGAAATAATTATTCGCGCTTTTTTATTAAAATTGCTCCCCTCGGTTGTTGTAAAATATGAATAAACCCACTTCTAAGTTATATATTTCAAAAATTCTAGTTGAGCCTCTGTAGAGTGTTCTGAGCTATATAGAGGCCAAATATTATTATAATAGAAGCATTTTTCATAAAAGGAGAATATTTGGAAAAAAGATTATTCTAAGTTAATTTTTTGCCAAAATATTATACTTAAATAACTTTTTTTTATCAAAATGTCCTTAAAACAATTTTATACATATATTCTAATCTAAGTGACACTAAATATCATGAAAATTATCTTTTTATGCGCTTTTGCAAATCACGGTTCCGAACGTAGTCGGATGCCTTAAACTGCCAAAAAAATCTAAATGCGAATGTAATATTTAGATTACATGAAATTTTAAATGCGATATAAATTCACACTTTGTTTGTACTCTTTCTTTTTGAGCTATAAAAATTTATTTTTATTATTAATACTTTATTATACTTCCGTTAATTGAAGCTGAATAGATTTTTAATAAAAATACCTTAAGATAACTAATATAAAGACCTAAAATAATTTATAATAATTACCTTTTCATAATAATTACTGTATTTTAAAATTTAAAAAATAATTTTATACTAAATTTTTTTAATGGCGTTTTCTAATTTTAAGCTTACAAAACAATTTTAAAAATACATTATTTTATAACCAGTAATTTTAAGCGCCCTTACATGCGTCACATACATGCGTCTTTAAATGAAAATACTGATAAAATGTATCAACTTTATTTGAATTTTTTGCTTGAAAAATTACGGCAATTTCTTTTCTCTAGGTGAGTTAGATACCTGGTAAAACCAGTTCAAGGTCATTGATCACCATAAAATGGGTTAATTGACAGAATAGTTTGAAAAATATTCTGAAATGTCTTAAAAATAGGAAAAAAGTCGAATCACAAGAGAAAAAGTTCGTTAAATTCACTTCGCAATTTGGAGGTTATTTTACGAAGGGAATTGTTAAATGGTTCTTGGAAAAAGTTCGCAAAAAAGAGATTTGTTACATGAAGGTTTCACTGTATACTCTTCCACATTAATTAAAATGCATCTCTCTATGTAGTAGAACCTGTTATTGTGCGGTCTTTTTTTTATGCAATTTTTTTAGTGCGATCTTCTTTTATGCGGCATACGACTTTCAACGACTTCGACGCCACTGTAATATTTTCTATCAATGTACATTTATGCCCTTCAAGACACTCTGTTCCTTTGTTATGAAAAATATCCTCACAATGCGTGGTTCAATTGCTTTCTCTCAACTTGATAGCATCACGCGCTTGTTTGAGGAAGAAACCATCAATGACAGTGTGATATTATCAATAATTTTGATAAATTATGAAGACGGACAAGAAGTACGGATTCTTTGAGAGTGGATAAAATATATGCTGGGATCCAGCTCTCTAACAAATAAAAGCATTGTGATGGGGCTTATTCGCGCCTTCTCACTAATCCTCTTGGGGAATCTTTGAGACCAAATTGCATTATTTCAATCCAATCATCTCAAGAAGAAACCGAGATATGTAGATTAGTTAATGGATATATATTGGAGCTTAAGCATTCGCGTGTCAGTCGGATAGTAAGATAGAGTCGGATAGAAGCTGGATAGTAAGATAGAGTCGGATAGAAGCCGGATAGTAGAATAGAAGTCGGATAGTAATAGAATGGAAAAATAATAGAAGAATAGAATACAAGAAGAGACAGAAAACCGAGGTGCTGATCGCCGTGAGATATTGGTAAGAGATTAATTATAGAACGCGGACTTAAGTTTATTAAGAAGTCTACATTAGATAAAGATTCTGAGAGAATAATTTCTCATAAAGATAGTGATTAGGATTCCAGGCGCTATTTACTTAGAATTTATAACTACGTTGTATCACTCCTGATTACATCCCTCTAGTAAGACTTGTGTTGCGTTGATCAATATATATTTTAGACAATAATAAATTGGATTTATTATGGAGAATTTGGGTGATCAATCATCTATTCCTACAAATCTAGGTCGCGTAGATGAAGAGATGATACCCCCGGGCCGCGGGGTATCACAGCACTTTATTAAAATCGATACTAATTCCGAAAGAAATTACAGATTCTTAAAACAGCTTCAGTCATGCGTATCTGATAAATGTTTTAAAAATGTTTCCATGTGTACTTTATTTATTTATTTTGTTTGGAAGCACTTTCTCATAATTTTTTTTAAATAATTGACGTAATTTCTACATTCCGACTTTTTTTTATGCGGTCTCACTCCGCCACATGAAAAAAAAATTCTGTGGTATGTCGACGAAGTTGTTTGTTTTAAGTCTATGAAATTTTTGAATATTTTCAATTCCTACTATTAGCTCACACTCTATATATTTATTTATTTATCTTGGTGGATTTTTCAATCGTTAATAAAATACATTTTAAAGCACTCCATTGAGCTGAAATTTTATATACATGATTGTTTTGGATGACAATACAGTAATTTAATTATAATCAATAAAAATTAAAGGATTAAAACTAATTATTTAAAGAATTACAAATACAGCCACGTTGGCATCATTTTTGGCGACTTGTGTCAAAACTTGAAAAGTTTTTTTCCTCACATTTTAAAGCGCTCATTTGAGCTGAAATTTTCTATACACTATTGTTTTGGGTAAAAATACGATAATTTAATTATAATTAATTAAAATTAAAGTAGGAATTGATTTACATTTTTTTTAATATTATTTGTTTTTGTGCGGTTTCTTTTAATGTGGTCCCTATCTACCGCACAAAAATAGGTTTTACTGTATCATTTGTAATATTCTTTTTAAAAAATATAAAATAGCATTAGACCTTAAAATTAATTTAAATTGAATAAGAATGTTTCGATAAAAACTCAATAATCAAAATGCATATAAAGCATAATACATAAAATTGCCCGAAAGTAAAATGAATTTTATAAATAAAGGTAAAAATGTTTAGTGAACAGTGCAATCTGACTTTTTTTGTAATAAAAGGCCCTGAATCAAATTATTCTATGTTTTAAAATCGATACAACCTCAGTTAAAAAAACATGGTATTGTAAGATTTATTTGCCGATAAAAGCTGAAAATATTCTTTAGTTAAAAGTTTCCTTTTGTAAAGTTTATTCATATGTAGTATGTATTATTAAAGGAGTTTTAAATTAGAACGTTTTATTAAAATTCCTGTGATAATAAAACAAAGTACCCTTCCCTTAAAAAAACAATAAAATCATATTCTTTAATGAAATTTTGATGCATTTTAATTAATTTAATATTGACATAAATTCTTGAAGTTATTAGGAAAGGTATAGATCAAAAGGGAAAGTCTAGAATAAAAGTTTGTTGATCGATAACAGACAACTGCCTTGAAAATATGATTATCGCTGGCAACATTTATATTTGTGCTAAACAGTAATTTAATTTTTAAACCTTAATCCTTACTAATATTTTAAACGAGAAAGTTTGTGTGGATGTTTGGTACTCTTTCACGCAAATACAACTGAAAGGATTTTCACGAAACTTTACAATAAGATAGAATATACATCAGAATAACACATATGCTATAATTTATAAAGATATTAAGTGAAGTGTCCAAAATATAACAGTAATTGTCAAATAAGTAGTAAAAAGTTCTCCCATCTGCAAAAACTCCCGCGACAGCATACATCTATCTATTATGTGTAAAGCAAAACTTTGCATTTTGTTTTGTCTACGCCAGACACCAGGATCTGCGAAAGCTTGAACAGGCGGAGTGTGAGGCCGATTACAATTTTAACATAAAATAAATACAACAAAAAGTAATATTAACGTATTTACACTTCCAGATATAAATTATTTATACTATTTTAAACGTTCATTACACAATATTTGTAACAATGTGTTACTTTTGCTGAGCAGAGATCAGCTTAGAAAGGTGTTTTCAAAAATTGACCCACAAAAGAGTTACGGGGAGTTATAGATAAAAAAAAATCCTTTTTATCAGCTTTTAGATCTAGACTTAAAATTTAACAAGCAGATTTTTTTTATTCAGCTGAGATTGTTTTGTTTAATTTGCAAATCACGTAAAATTAACTCATTAAAAACTTCATTATCCTTCAATCTGTGTACTGTTTACTGTTTCAATTCACCCGTACGAAGAACGGGTATAACAGAATATTTATCTTGAGGAACATGATGCAAAATGAATTGACGAAAATTAATGTCATTATTGTAATTATTTTTATATCTTACTAACAAATTCTTTTAATTGTGAAAAAATACAATGCAGTGAAAATCGTTGATAATAGACACAATCAACATCCGGATTGTGCTGTTATTGTTGTTTCTAATGCCACCTGTTTGACGTAGTCAGAACGAGGCACACAAAATTCATCATCGCAAGAGGCTAGAAGTATGCCTGTCATTAGCCTTGAGCCTCCATAAAGGTGACAATACGAATTAGCTCGGCGATATTCCCCGAAGGGGACAATAGATGGCGACACCACCGATTTCCCCATCAAAATTTTGCAATGGGACTGAAGGGGAGGGATATATTCTCCAGTCCCCTGCACTCGTGATTCAGCCCACAAGACTTTCGGACCCACTGATTTAACGAGTACGTACTCCGTGTGTACTCGGAGGGTATTTGGTGGCATCAGGCATCAAATCCAGGCCTTCCAGTCTGGAGTCCGATCCTCTAACCACTAGGCTACCCGTCCGGATTGCAGGGAAAATGATTAAAAATGTCCTATCGGAAATAATTCAATTTTTCAGTTGCAGGATGGGCATTATGGTGAAGAGCCAGAACTCCCCAGAAAACATTCTTTTTTCTTATTGGTTGATGTCATAGCCTAATGTTTATAGTTACGAATTCTTGGCCGGCGTTTTGGGGGTTCAAGTCCTGGTGATACAGAAGTCCCACCGTATACTGGTGGCTGATGTACGATATATGTTTAGCTCAAAGTCCTTTCGTTGGCAAGGTGTGTTAATTTGGAGAAGGTGGGGACATCTCAGATGTCTTTCTCATCCCTGGACCGAGGCCCAAAATTACGAGGCCCATTTTCAGTAACATTTGTGTTGCTTTACAGTTAGACGTTAATAAATATAACTCTCATTCGCTCCTCCTGTATTGGTTGCCTCGCCGTAGTCTTAGTCTCCCAATAACGATTAGCATTGACCACTTAGCTTAATATACTAGCTGCAGAAGAGTGTTACATGGGCATTCTGAAGCTCGTGAAGGGGTACGGCAAATATTTAAATGTTCGAGATGATTTTGTAGAGAAAAAGGAAGCTTCAGGTATATAAAAGAACTTTTCCCCTCAAAATATCACGTTTTTCATTTTTATAACTAAACGTAGGGCCGTGGGTAGCCTAGTGGTTAGAGGCATCGGACTCCTGACCGGAAGGCCTGGGTTCGATGCCCGATGCCTCCAAATGCCTTCCGATGTGCTCGTTAAATCATTGAGTCCCAAATTCTTGTGGGCTGAATCACGAGTGCAGGTAACTGGAGGATATTTCCCTCCCCTCCAGTCCCATGACAAAATTGTTGAAGTGGAGATAAGTGGTGTCGCCATCTATCGTCCCTTCGGGGAATCTCGCCGAGCTAGTTCGTACTGTCACTTGTATGGTGCTCAAAGCCCAGGCCAATGTCAGGCGTAGTTCTAGCCCCTTGCCACGATGAATTTTGTGGGCTTCGATCTGACTACATCAGACAGGAGGCATTAGAAACATCAACAACATAACTAAACGGTTTTTATGATCCTCGTATTACTGTGAATATAATTGCCAGTAATATAATTAATTAAGAAGCCCAATGGCTGAGTGGTAGTATTTCGCGTTCCCACGCCACAGGTCCGGGGTTGAAATCCCTGGCTGGGCAAGGCCGACTCATCATTTCATCCATTCAAAAGGTCGATAAATGAGTATCTTGCTTGCTTAGAAGCTGAATACTGGAGGTTTCGCGTCAGACTGACTACACGATTGAAACATCCACTGATGCACCTCAGGACCCAAGGTCACGTAAACTGATATAGGCCCATTAGTCCTTTGCTCTCATGGGCTGTGGCACCAAGTTCAGTTCAATGATATAATTATTTTTCAGTAAAGATTAATGGAAATGCCTTTTCCTTCGATTTGTCAGCTTAACTCTTAGACGAGCAACTTTTATTTGTTGATAAATGCAATATTAATTTATATCCGTTGCTCAAAAATAGTTTTTATTTCTAAATATACCACCTTTTTTAGTAAAGCAGTATGGACAAGGTATTTTTATGAATTTGGAAATATTGTTTAAAATTTTCTTCTAAATTTTAGGATTTATTTTTTGTTTAAATTGAAACTAAACTTAAATCAGTATTTTTTCAACAAATAATTTACCATAAAGAGTTCACTAGCAATCATCATAAAAAAATTGTTTTCATGTAGATGATTTTGTAAATTTAAGAATTTTTAATTCTATTTTATTGTCTGTTACATCGTCAATAATTACATTTTATAAATCATTCGAAATTCAATTACAAAGCAAAATCTAAATAAATCGTTGTTATTCAATAAAAGTTTTGTGGAAAAGAACTTCCTCTCAGTTTCCAATTATTTTAATTGTAATTGAATAATTATCATTAAGTGTTCTACTGATGAGGATTAAAAATGAATATTTTGAGAATAATGCCATTAATTAAATCCAAAAAACAAAGAAAAAGCTTACATAAATACTTAATGTGATTGCAATTACATTTCTGTTACATCATTTTTAATTCCATTCTTTAATTGTTGTGGATTCAATTGATAACATTAAATAAGGACTGAAAGAAGGAAATCGCTTTTGAATAATAAGAGATAACGAATGTTCCCATTGTTCTTCACAGTATTGTATCCTTTTATTTCATAATTCGTAATATGTATTGTTTACCGCAACAATTATTTAATTATGTAGAGAAACTCTTTGTTATAGTTCTTTTTATACAATTATGCCCTTATTGTTTTACGATTATTCTCTATAATTAAGTTTAAATAATGGAGAACTGAATTGTTCAAAAAACACACCAAATAATAAAATTGCAAGTTGGGATATTAAACTTAAATAGCGATTACATCTGTTTAGCACCTGTCTTCTAGATCCAGACAAAATAACTAGGTGAGATTTATCACTGTCTCTTTTTCATGCCCGTATATTTCCAAGTTATAGAGTTTAAGAGTAACGTAAGAAAAAAAAATCTGTTTCTTATACATGAAAAAATTATTTCCTATTTTATACGAGGGGGTTTCAAAAGGCTAAGTAACAAGCTAATTTAAAGTAAGCGTTTATTCAGGAAATAAAAAATGTTTTTTTATCATTATTTCTAATGGTAGATTATGATCAGTTACAACAGACAACAATATAAAGAAACAAGTAATATAAAAAAAAATTTCAAAACAATACCTACTTAGATCAACAAAGAAAAATTTTATTTTAGCTACTTTTTATTAAATAGTTACAATTAATATAAATATGTATATATATATATATATATGACAGAATCAGAATATTAATGGTAATTAATTTTTATTTTTTATCATTTAAGTATCGTATTGTCATCCAAAACAATCGTGTATATAAAATTCCAGTTCATCTGAATGCTTTAAAACGTGAGAAAAAAAACCTTTTCAAGTTTTGACACAAGTCGCCAAAAATGATAACAACGGGGCTGTATTTGTGATTCTTTAAATAATTAGTTTAAATCAATTAACTTTTATTAATTATCCTTAGATTATTGTATTGTCATCCAAAATAATCATGTATATAAAATTTCAGCTCAATTGAGCGCTTTAAAATGTATTTTATTAACGATTGAAAATTCCACTAAGATAAATACTCTCCTGGCCAACGTAAATACAACACCCTGAAGGAAGCATGCAAATAACATGAAATTTACAACATGCATTAACGGAGGTGAGATATGCAAAGATTAGAATATCAACGCGGACACACATAACGTGCGCCTGTGGCGCCACCTCAAAGAGCTATTTAAGGCTTGGAGATTTCGACGATTTCAAGTTCGGCAATTGTGTTTTTCTTGTGGTTTCTTCAAAAAACGATCAGTTATGTCTTGTAGAAAACAGCAATCAGCTTTTGATCAAGTATCCGAGTTCGACAGAGGAAGAATAGTGGCCTACCGAGATTGTGGATTATCTTTCAGGAAAATAATCGGTAGTCGTGTTGGACGAAACCAAACAACTGTAACGCGGATATGTGACCGTTGGATGCAGGAGGGTACGACGGACCGACGTGGTCGATCGCATCCACCTCAATGCACCACTTCACATGAAGACAGGCAAATTGTTCGCATGGTAGTGACGGATTGCTCAGTCACATCACGAACCGTAGCACAGCACATTGAGTCTGTAACGCATCTTTCAGTGTCTGCTCGTACCATTCGACGCCGTTTACAGCAGATTGGTCTGTCCGCAAGACGTCCATTGCTTGGTCTACCCTTGACGCAGAACCACAGACGTCTCCGCTGCGAATGGTGCGATGAAAGAAGTATGTAGGTGGTAGAATGGAATGAAGTGTCTTTAGTGACGAGTCCCGCATTTGTCTGTAACACCACGATGGTCGGATTTGAGTCTGGAGACACCGTGGAGAGAGGATGCTGAACAGGTGCGTTATGCACCGTCACACTGATCCTGCACCGGGTATTATGGTATGGGGCAGTATTGGATATCACTCTCGCACTCCTCTACTACGCATTGCCGGTACTTTAAACAGCCAGCGCTACATCTCCGAGGTGTTGGAGTCAGTTGTCCTTCCTTACCTTCAGGGCTTGGTCACAGCCATACTTCAACGGGAGATTGTGCGACCCCACGCGGCACGCATTGTCCAAAGGTTCTTCGTCAATCACCAGATTGAATTTCTTCCCTGGCCGGCTCGCTCTCCGGATCTTTCTCTGATAGAAAACATGTGGTCCATGGTTTCTCAACGATTGACCCAGATTACAACCCCAGCAGCCACACCAGATCAACTTTGGCAACGCGTGGAAGCTTCTTGGTCTGCTGTACGCCAAGAACACATCCAAAGTCTCTTTGAATCAAAGCCGAGGCGTGTGGCAGCGGTGATCTTCAACAATGGCGGCTACTCTGGCTACTGATTCTGGCAGGAACCACACTTCACAGAAGTCTATAAATTTAATCATTTGATACTTGGTCAACATGTTATCTACAAAATAAATTTTGTTGTGCTATCTCCAGTCTTTCTTGATGTTGCATTTACGTTGGCCAGCAGTGTAAATAAATAAATATATTGAGAGAGTGAGCTAATAGTAGGAATTGAAAAAGAAAACAGAAGACAAAAGAAAAAAAAGCTGAGACAGAGTTGATTAATACAACATATCTCTAACCTTCCAGTAAAGCTAGCTCCACGAGAAACGTCTTGCGCAAAGCAGGACAGCGTAGAACAAGGATGTCAAGTCTAACTTTGGCCAAACAAACAAGGTTTAACTTTAGGCAATCCACAAGAAAATCCATATTCATAGAAACACAAGTTTATTTTGAGTAACACATTATAATAAACATATATAAAAGAGCAAGACAAACTATTATATTTGATACTTGACATCACTTCTCTGCTACTAACTATCCTATTTCTGGAGAGTTTTTATTTCATTATATATTTTTGTGTGCCGATGTATTGCACGGGCTGCAAAAATGCTCGTTGCGGGCTGCGAGTTTAACACCCCTAGTGTAGAAGGTGTGCGTAAACTATGACTTACCTCTCTAGGGCTGCGCAAAGTGCATATTAGAAAAGGAGCAACTTCGAGTCTACACAAATGGTTTCGCATGCAGTCATGTTGAGTGGCTGGGCGGAATTCAGCGAAACCTCTACGTAGTAGCACACACAGGAATTTCTCAAGGGGGGCGGGTCCGGGGTCGAAAGTTCACCATTCTTGTATCATACTCCTTTTGATTTTGTCGATTTTCGGGAACAAAAAAAAACAGTAAGAAACTAATTATTGAATAAATAATTAGTATTAATTAATAAAATTAACTAACAAATACTTAAGGTATCCGACTACTTGCGACAACTTTTTTTTTTTAAAAAAAACGAAATATGGTGATTTTTTTGGGATTTTTAGATTTATTTAGTATATTTTAAGGAAAAAAATCCTAAAATTGAAAGCAAAAAAAAAAATTATTATTATTAGAATGGGAAAAAACTTGTAAAAATGTGTGTGTGTGTGTGCAAAAAATTACATAAACGGGACCCGCTCTGTACCAAAATTTTATGAGAAAATTCTCAATTTTTCAGTTTTGATGTGTTACTTTATTATTCATGTTTGAAATGACCTTCAGGATAAGAGATATTTTAATTTTTTTCAAAAACTAGAGCACTTTATCTTAGTAATTATATGAAGTTGCTTAAAAAGACAGTGATTATATTCACATAAGGGACTGCAAATTTTGAAATAAAACGGTGATTGATAAATCTGAAGGTCAAAATACTTGTACTGTTATACAAAACATACACAAAAAATTTCAGCAAATTATTTTGAGAACTTTTTGAGCAATCGCTGTCCCTGTTTGAACTTTTCGCAAAAAAACAGATTTCGAGTGAAACGCATTTTAAAGTTTGACATCTTGCGTAAAGTTATAGCGTCTGCTTTTGCTAAAATACTTGTAATTTTTGTTCTAGTGAACGGAAAATAAAAAAATTGGTATTTTTACCAAGCTAATATGATAGCCTATAAAATAAAATCATAAACAAAATATGTCAAATTTTGGGAAAAAAACGATGATTTTAGGGTAGCCGGATATCTTAACTAAACTTTGTTGCTGTGGCTAATGCCACCTGTCTGACGTAGTTAGAACGATGCCTACTAAATTAATCTTGGCAAAGGGCTAGAAGTACGCCTGTCGTCGGCCTAGGCCTTGAGCAAAATACAGGTGACAGTACGAGTTAGCTCGGCGAAATTCTCCGAAGGGACGATAGATGGCGAAACCACCTATCTCCACCTCCACAATTTCGGCATGGAACTGAAGGGGAGATAAATATTCTCCAGTCCCCTGCTCTCGTGATTCAGCCCACAAGACTTTCGAACCCACTGATTTAGCGAGCACGTCGGAGGGTAATTGGTGGCATCGGGCATCGAACCCAGGTCTTCCGGTCGGAAGTCCGATGTTCTATCCATTAGGCTACCTGCAACTAAACTAAACTTTACATACTATATATTTAGGGTTATAATCAATCGGAAAAAATCAAGGGCTTTGGAAAGGGGTCTCTGGATCACGATCACACTCCCCTTGTGTGCCCCTCTGGCTCTACGCCTTGGGCCATTATACAAATTCAGGATAGCATTCTTCCAAGAGTTACGGGAAACAGGTTTTTCAGGTCTTCGTGAGTAGGGGCTTTGATAGATTTTTTAATAAGATTTTTAATATAATGGAAGGACACAGGACGCGTGAATTTTTCTGCGTGATAAAAGCACCCTTTTTAGCTAGAAAGTCAGCCTTCTGGTTGCCTGGAACTCCACAGTAGGCAGGAAATCACTGCAGGACTCTAGCTTTCTCAAATGATACCTGGTTTTTAAGATGACGACGACAATCCAATATGTCTGGTGTTATGGGATTATTATCAGATGAAAAATGTTCACAATGTAGGTAGATAAAGGGTGTTTTTTTTAGAGGTATAGAACTTTAAATTGCAATAAAACAACGATGTATTATTCGATTGACATGAATTTTTTTTTATTCGAAAGATAATTTTGTGGCATTACATTTTAAATATGATGTCTGGCATAGGATTGCCACGGCTGGCTCGGATGTAGTCCAATCTGGACGTCCAATTTTCGATGACTTTTTCCAACATTTGTAGCCGTATATCGGCAATAACACGGCGAATGTTGTCTTCCAAATGGTCAAGCGTTTGTGGCTTATCCGCATAGACCAATGACTTTACATAGCCCCACAGAAAATAGTCTAGCGGTGTTAAATCACAAGATCTTGGAGGCCAATTCACAGGTCCAAAACGTGAAATTAGGCAGTCACCAAACGTGTCTTTCAATAAATCGATTGTGGCACGAGCTGTGTGACATGTTGCACCGTCTTGTTGGAGCCACAGCTCCTGGACATCATGATTGTTCAATTCAGGAATGAAAAAGTTAGTAATCATGGCTCTATACCGATCACCATTGACTGTAACGTTGTAGCCTTCATCGTTTTTGAAGAAGTACGGACCAATGATTCCACCAGCCCATAAAGTGCACCAAACATTCAGTTTTTCTGGATGTAACGGTGTTTCGACATACACTTGTGGATTAGCTTCACTCCAAATGCGGCAGTTTTGTTTGTTGACGTAGCCATTTAACCAGAAGTGCGCTTCATCGCTAAAGAAAATTCGCTTATGAAAATCGGGAACAACGGCAATCTCGTTTTGGGCCCATTCGCCGAATCTACGCCTTGCTTGATGATCGTTTTGATGAATTGCCAAACCAAACTGAGAATAAATCACTTGACAGCTGTTAAATCGATCACCATCTTGGAAAGTAATGCCAATTTAAACTTCTATACCTGAAAAAAAAACACTCTTTACAAGAGCATTATTACTTCTCTATATAATCTTTATACTTATCGAGGCATTTGTTCCATCGTTAGACCAACCAGCATATTAGAAATTAATGCGAAGGCCCTGCCAATGGAGATATTGAGTTCTTGTGTGTTTTTACTGAGAGTAATGTGACGATCACCTTGAATCAAATATTCGACACGTTAAACATTGTCATTTGTGGTGGATGTGCTAGGTTGCTTTGCTCTTTCATGTCGCACTTCTGCTCTGCCTTTGTAAAATTCCGTGCGCCAATATCTCACCTGTCTTCTTGTACTATACATTAACTTGTACTATACATTTCTGCCAATTGACAATGAATTGCAGCTGGCAGCTTATCTGCAAGTTCAAATTTGTATCACACTCCTTATTTCAATCACGAACCATGTTTTCGTGAACATAGCCATTTTCCTAGATTTATTCATATTAGTGGAGAGCCAACTCCATCTACTGGCCAGTTTGAATGTTGTGATCGTCTTCAGAGGGATTTTAATTCATACGAATACTTTGCACATCTATCAGAGCTCTTGATACCTTACTTCATGAAATCTGTACGCACTGGCACAGCTAGTTCTGAGTGGGCCCTGCATTATGATTTCTTGAACGCCCTTTTCATGTTACGATTTTTCCCTACATATATTCAGACACCGTATTCTTGATAGGGTTGATAAGTCGGTAACTACCCCCCTGCCTCTGCGTATATCCGATAGAGTACCAGATTATTTACCATGTGATTCAGAATAATTGGTTTATTTTCAACTAGATTATTTTTAACTAAACATATCTTTGAACAATTTTCGGTACTTACGTATTATCGCAACAATGCCAATGTTCAAGATAACTCGCCAAGGTGGTAACCCTGATTTCACATGTATCGTACGCGCTGAATTGGCAACCATGTACTTCGTATCATATATTGTTGACAATGCGGTTGCAATAATACGTAAGTACCAAATTTTCTTTAAAAAAATTAGCCTTTTTGAACTTAACTTCTTATGGTACGGCAGTAAAAAATTATCGTTACTCGTTACCAGTTACAGTTACGCGATGAACGTAAGATAAAGATGTATGAAGTTCCAACTTTCACCCCGTTTTTAAAAAAAGCCATCTAATTCTTACTACCTAACTCAGACAAAAAAATAATTACCTAATCGGAAAGATCATTTTTTTCGCCGCGATACGGTATATAAATATTTTTTTTTACAAAATAATGATATTTTCGATTTTCCGATTTTTTCTAAAATGAGTCAAACTTGATACGTTTTTAAGAAAATGATTTCTAAATCGTTCCCTTTCAATTTCCTTTCGCGCTAATGAATTTATATTCTATCCTTAAAAAGTTCATGTTTTTCTCTTTAGAATCAGTCATTTAAAAAAAAATGCAGAAAACTATTATTTTACGAGATTTTTTAAAAAATACTCATTTAACACGAAAATAAAAAATGTCAACAACTCTTGCCACATACAACTCAAGACTTTATTTTACAAAACTGAATATTCAATCTCCTTACCTATTACCATCGAAAGTTCCAGAACTTTTCATAATTAAAATTACAGTTAATTTTATAAATAAAAGCACGCGTGGGCGCGAGCATTAATATAAAGCATTAATATAAAGCATTAATATAAAGCATTAATACAAAGCATTAATATAAAGCATTAATATAAAGCATTAATAAAAGCATTAATAAAAGTATTAATATAAAGCACGAGAGAAATAAAGAATTATACAATTTTTAACACGCTGGGATGAATGGTTAAATCATTAAAATAAATAAATAATAAATATTATTTGTTACATCCTCCTCCTCTGGTTCCGACGGCGTCCCGACGAGGAACCAGGAGTCTGTGTGACCTTTCGTGGACGGCCACGTTTACAAAGACGAATAAGGGGTTTTACTTTGTCATTATTACAAAGAGTTAAAGCAGAGGTGTGGTAAACACCAAGAGGTTCCCCCGAATTATCAAGTCTAGCAATCTCGTAAGATGATGGTGATCTTTGTGTTAAAATCACGTAGGGACCGTCTCTGCGTGGCATTAGTTTCGCACTTTTTCCTTGCGCAGCGTTGCTCAGCGGATGTGATGCTACAAAGACTTGTTCTCTAGGATGATATGTTGGAGCAGTTTTTCTCTTTTTATCTGCGTAAAACTTCCTACTATCCTGTTGCTGTTCACCTACCTCTCTAATCTGAGTGGAAAACTTCGCAAATTTCTTGAGATAGGGAGTTATCTCTGGCACAAAATTATCGTTCTGGATGACGACTCGGATATCATTAACAACTTCTCTTTGAGTGCGTAACTCTACCAAAATTAAGAAAGGCTACCGTCTGTCCTGTCGTTTCGCATTTGGCTGTATTGAGAGCAAAGCGGATGAAGGGTAGCTTCTCAGACGAACAGTCATGCTTGTCTTGGACGAGAATTGCCAACCGTGGTTTCAGATCCATATACTTTCGTTCAACTGGGTTAGCTTGTGGATGGTATACAGGGATCAAGGATTGATGGATGTTTAATAGGTATCATATTTGTTGCATCACTGCTGACACAAACTGGGTTCCATTGTCACTGATAAGGTGGCGAGGAATACCATACCTCAGTAGAACCTCTTCAATCAAGGTAATGGCACATTATTTAGCTGTGGCATTGGGTAGTGCAAACAGTTCGACCCACTTGGTGGTACAGTCCTCAATGATGAGGATCCATCTTTACTCTCAGGTAGTGGCCCGATGAGATCAATGGCCAAGGTTTCAAAACGTTGGGCTTGCACAGGTGTCTGTAATAGCCCGGAAGGCTTCTGATTTGAAGCTTTGTATTTAATGCAGTCAGGACAGTTCTTTACATAATCAGTTATGTATTTCCTCATACCAGTCCAATAATGATTCTTTGCTATTCGAGTATAGGTGCCTTCATAATGACCAGCCATTGGGGCATCATGATGGTTTTTGAGAATCAAAGTCCTTTCATGGCTAGGTACCACTAACTGGGCCTCTTCACTCTCAGAGTCTGGAGCATATCTGAATAGGACACCCTGATTCATTAAATAACCTCGTTCGACCCAATTGACATAATTAACATTCTTGTCAGGATCTTCAGGGCAAGAAATAATTTTGACCAGTTCCTCATCCTTCTTTTGTTCATCACGTATATCCTTTTAAAACCTGGATGGGACATCAATGGCTACAGTGCAGACCTCACACAGTTCAATTTCTTCATGACACGCAAGACGAGATAGCATATCTGCAACCACATTACTCTTTCCGGGGATGTACTCCATGTTGAGGTTGAAAGATTGCAATTGCAGAGCCCGACGGGCTAGTCTTCCAGTAGAAGATTTCAGTTTCATGAGCCACCTTAAGGGTTGGTGGTCAGATGCTACAGTGATGCTTGCCCTATCAATGTAGCCCCTAAACTTGTTGAGGGCCCAAACCACAGCTAGAGCTTCTCCCCATGGTTCGAAGACATTTTGGAAGGATTCAAACAGGAGGTTAAGTTTCTCCTTCTGGGCAGAGGTCAAACTTTCACCTTCCCCTTCTTTTAATTGGCAGGTGTTGCTGGACATCTTCTCAACTATGGACGGGGTGTCTAATTCTTCACCAAATGGATACTTGTGGGTTGGATTGTCCCAGAAGTACCAACAAGTATTCTTCAAATCTAGAACCAAACCAGAAGAACTAAGGAAATCTGTTTCTAGAAGTGTTCTATTTCCCTTTGCCTTTGGGAGAATTATGAATTTGGTCAAGACTGATCTCCCCTCAATTTCTACCATTACTTGGGTTGTGAGGGCCTCACTTTCAGTCTGTTAACCATCTTCTAAGCTCATTGCTATTGTGGTTTCCTGGAAAAGGAGTCCCTTATCCTTAAATATCTGGAACATCCTTTCCCCAGCAATTGAATGTGAGAATCATGTGTCTGCACATACACGTTCCTTTATTCCACAGAAAGTTATGTCGATTAGGCTCAATCGAGGGTTTCTGGTCTGAGCTGTGTAAGCATTGATGTGATTGGTTGCTACGTCTGTTCTTTGTGAGGCATTGAGGTTGCAGGTGGGGCACCTATATTTTATCACTCCTTATTTCCCACAGCCATAGCATCTGAGAAGGGATCTCTCATTTGGTACCTGATAGGAATATTCTCTTTTGGGAGGGCGTTCAGGTTTCCTGAATGATACCTGTCTTCCATCATTTACGGTTTCACTTGCCTTCACGTGTCTCCTAGGTCCACTGGGTAGGGAACGTCGGATGTTGTCAAAAGCTTCCAGCTTATCTGCTAACATTTCTGGGGAGATAAGTTCTTCCCAGATATCCAGGTAATGTTCCTTACACTCTGGAGAGCTTCTCTTTTTCATTTGATCGGCATTCATCAAATTCTTCAATCCGTCAAATGAATCAATTTTAAGCTCATTGAGCCAAACTTCAAAATATGCTCGGATTTCAAAATAATAATCCTTCCACGTCCCATTTGGGCTTTTTCTGTAACGTGAAAACAGCTCCCGGAATTTTTCTGCGGTTAACTTGAACCGTTGCAGAAGCATTCCTCGAATGTGGGAGTAATCCCTGCATTTCTCCTCAGGCTCACGGGCAATGAGGGAGGTTACATCACTAGGTAGGGCACCAATGAGATAGGGTACCCACAGATCTTCACCAAGATCTAAAAGCTTCATTTGCCGTTCGAATAAGGTGAGGAACAGGTCCATGTTATCAACTTCAGGATTGAATGTTGGTAGCAACTTTTTTAATTCAATTTTTGTTTAGGGTAGGGTTTGGGGACCTACAACTCTTTGAGTCTCATTTTGCAGTCGTATTTTCTGCAGCTTAAATTCACGCAGTGTTTCCTCTTTTTGTTTTCCTCGTCTATCTTATTTGATATGATTCCCTCAAAGATGCATTTCACAAATTCAGGGTCTTCCTTATAAGCATCATTTGTTAAAATTTTTGTCCTTAATTCAATTATTTTTAGCTCTTCCCCATTCGATTCACATTCACCTAACTCAATAGCAAGCTTAATGAGATCAGCTTTTTCCCCTTTTCCCAGAAATGACATGACTGAGAAATTTAAGAGTTGCAAATAAATAAAATAAATAACTAAGGTCCAGGCCTTATTGTCCACCAAAGCTCTTACAGATATGGTAATACACTTTAAAATATGGCTAGCTTTAAAATCTCATAAATTATTATGCACTTCAAATAACATATAAAATGGGTAAATAAATTAATAACATATTCAAAATACCAACAAGGAACATTAATTCAAATAATAAAATAATATAAAGAAAATTTAGGAATCATCAGTTGTAATGATACAAAAATTTAATGCAATGAAAATACTAAACAAAACTAAAATAATCAGGCATGTAATGCTACATAAATTCAATAGGAAATCAGTAAAATATGAAGCAAAATAGTAATTATTAATGTGCAACTCACAAAGTATTAATTAGGAAACGTTATCTCACAAGAAATAAATTAATATACAGCAAAATTAAGAATTATCATTGCATAAGAATACAAAAAAATAAATGAAATAAAATAATAAAATTATCCCTAGCACTAACACACTGTAGCAAAATTGCTATCACTTGTATATGAAAAATGCACAAAACACTATTGAAAAAACTTTTAATAGGAAATAGATGTTCTTTTTTTCTTTTCTTCAGACAATTGAAGTCAGGATGATTCACTTTCCCTCTCGATTTCCAGGGATTTTCTCTTACTTAGAAGGATTGCGGCGCAATACCAGTAATTTTTTCCGGGACAGTAAGGTTCACAGAGCCGGTTAAGTTTTCATTTTTCTGCGGCGTTTCGTCACAGCGGCGGTTTCTGCTTCTACGGGGTCATAGTACTTAGGCCACAGGTGTGGGCGCCAGTTTTAACACGAAAATAAAAAATGTCAACAAATCTTGCCACATACAACTCAAGACTTTATTTTACAAAACTGAATATTCAATCTCCTTATCTATTGTCATCAAAAGTTTCAGAACTTTCCATAACTAAAATTACAGTTAATTTTATAAATAAAAGCACGCGCGTGCGCGCGCGCACGGAGCATTAATATATAGCACGAGAGAAATAAAGAATTACAATTTTTAACACGCTGGGATGCATGGTTAAATCATTACAATAAATAAATAATAAATATTACCATATTTGTTACACTCAAAATTATAATTAAACATTTAATAACTTCGTTATCTATAAAAATAATCTCACGAAACTTTTTTCCGTATATAGGAAAATATCAGTAATTTGTACAAAAATTGAAAAAAAATTGTTTAAAAATAACGGCTTTTAAATTTTTTTTGTGTGTGTTTTTCGTCTATTAGCCTTTTTACGAGAATTTTTTACTAAAGTATTCTTCTTTTTTTGTTTAAAAATTACCGTTGTTTTCAATCGATGTATGAAATTCTAAGCCATTAACTTAAAAATTAAGCCTTAAAATAATAAAAAGCGTGGTTTTACGAAAAGCCAAGGGTTTGGCAACGCAAACCAGTTTCGCGCCAAATTGGCAATCAACATCTGCTTAATCACGTCCACTTTACATTTTCTCAGGGCTTACACTAGAAAAATTGAAGACTATAACAAATGAAAATCACCGAATTTGGCGATTAAAATAATGGCGAATGGAGAATTAATTTTTATTTCAATAATGGCATTTGCTTAGCACCATTACATAAACTAGGACCTATTGCAATAAAAAAATATAAAATTTAATGCTCAATGAAGATTTCTATCAATTAATGAGAATGTAAAACGAAAAACAGAAAGGACTTTCTTCATGTTATTTCACATCTTTTATGAAAAAAAAAAACAGTTACTGTTTTAAACACGAATATATTAAAAACCATTTATTATCCTCAAAGACAGATTTTTAAAAGAATAATTCAATTTTAAAGTGGAATAGATTGTATTTATATATATCCTTGTATGGCACTATGTTATTTCAACAGTTCCAAAATATTTTATTAGGTAATTTAACTGAAGCACATTAGCATAGAAATTGTAATTTTAAAGTAATGCTCGAGTTGGCCTTAGAAGACTTAAATTTTAAGATTGGGAAGTTGATTTTTCATTGAATTAGGGAATGTGGAACATTATAAATATAGGTATAACTATATAGTTACAACTAATTAATATAAATTACCATGAAAGGAATTTCAAATTCAAATGTTTTGATACTAGTATATTTTTAGCATGCGATGTCACAAAGAAACGCCAATTTCTTTATAAGACAGACAAGAAATAGCCGATTCATAGACTAAATATTTCGCCTGAAGAACGCCTCTCTTGGATATTGTGCGCGACTCCAAGAGTCTCACTAGAAGTTATATCAAATTCTGTCAAGATTTATTTTTTTCATAATAGACACTTAAAAGTTAAAATCGGAGAAATATTTCAGTTTCTGCTTCGCTCTGTTACTGTCTCTCTCTCTTTTTACAATACCGCCAAATGAAATGTCGGTTAACAGGAAAAATGCAATGGTCCCGACAAACTACTACGTATTTTCATGCGTTTTTTTCTCTTAACACGAACTAAAAACTGCCTAACACAGCGCTTCTAAAACCGGGGTGCGTCTTCCTTGAGAAGGGTGAGCATGTTGAAAATATGAAAATAAAATATTTAAAAAAATTATTAATTTACTGAAAGGAAGTAAAAGAAAACACATTCTGAGACATTTTGGGGTTTGTTTAAGGCTCAAAAAATACATATCACTGATGCAGATTCCGACGGCCTAAAAGAAATGAATAATGCCGCGCCACATCCGAAATGAAGAACATCATTAAAAGTATACGCAGTTATTTAGACACACATTCCGATGGTGAAATGAATAAAAAAAATGAAAAGACATCGAACAATATGTTGATAATTTGCTGCTATAAACAATACAAAGAAAAATATCAGATTATTTTTTAAAAACTCATTAAATGTTCTGTTATTCAAAAAACTTGAACATTTTTTGTAATAAATTTCATTAAGTTCTTGTGAATGTTTTTGTTTAATTGATTTTTATAAAATACATGCTTATATCCGCACCACCAAAAAGTCTTCAATGCACAACCAATTGGCACACGAAGAAAGGGCAGGCTAAATCTTTGGTGGATTGATGGCCTAGAAAAAGATCTCCTAGCTTTGAAAACTAGGAGCTGGAGAACACTAGCAGGCAGAAGGTAGGCCTGGAGAAAGCTTGTGAAGGCCAAGGCCTACCCTGGGCTGTCGTGCCAATCAGGAAGGAAGGACATGCATCTATGTAAATTAATACACATCTATGCAAATCAAATGTGTACTCTTTTAAATTAATTTTTTTAAAAATTTTTGGAATATGTTTTTATGTCCCCTCAATTTCGTGTTAAACGATTTTAACTATAGTTCCGGTTTTATCTGAAGTATAGAATAAATTTTAGTGTGAAAAGGATAGGGTGAAAAGCTGTATAATGCTTGAAAAATACATACTTAGTTCGTATTACAACCCCAAAAATATGCTTCGCGTTTCATATAATAAATCTATTAAATACGTGATCCAAGGTGAGTGAAATTGATTGCTGTGACCAGATATAGAAAAATAATTACACAAAAGTGATTTTCAACATAGTAAAATAATTGAATTACAATATTAGGGCTTTTATATTCAATTTAATTTTTTATTGAATTATTTTAATTATAACTGTTTGCTAAAAAAAAATAAAACTTCTCTTGCCACGTATATACATGATTGCAAAATTCATCAATTGCAGATACAGTACAAAAGAGCATTATTTTGCATTTCTTCTTTTAAAAAGTGTTTGACATCAGGAAATTATTTTGGTTATAAAAATTAAAACTCAAAAGATATACGGAAGACATAAAAATAGCCTGAAATTTGGATACATTCTGAAAATAAAGATTTCACTTTTCCTTCAGAATCGAAAAGTGTATACAAATTTTTAATGCTTTACAAATCATTACATATTTTTAGCTTATTCTCTCTCTTTATAGATTAACACAATCAAGTTATGTCTTATTTAATATTACATTTATATCTACATATAGAATAAAAATGTAATAGCTATAAATCAGAGGTTCCCAAACTGTAGTGTTTAATAGATCCCTTGACACATTTTTCGGCTTGGGGTAGACCCCTGCTTACCTAATATTGGATTTTTGCAGATTTGCCAATTTAAATGTCTTTTTGACAGCTGGTATAGATCTACTTACTTTAAACTATTTAAATTTCTAACTGAAGTGAAATATGGTGTTTAAAACTTAAGAAAAAACACGCTAATTAAATTAAAATTTAATCAATACATATAATAAATGAGAAAATTTTAAAGAGAAATAAATCTGGTGCTTCAATAACAATTTTTCAACATTTGGAATCAATTGTGTCAGGTTTAATCCTAAATCTCCTCGGTCAGTAGTGTCCAGAACATATTTTCCCTCTTTCTTTTTTGTTTTGAAGATTGGCAACCATGTTGAAAAAGTAATTAAAAATTTGCTTACGATATTCTCCATAATCGGTGATAAATGACGTATGTCTTTTTAAAGCCAAAATTGCAGACATGGTCTTCGTTTTTAATAAGATTTATGCTGTCACCTTGTAATTACAAATTAACCTTATTAAAATTAGTAAATCTATTAAATAGATAAAATCTGTTTTCCACGCGACTAAATTTTCTTTTAAAACTAAAATCATGATTTGGTTTAATGAGAGCCACTATCATAGTCCCCCATTTACACTTCATAGAGGCCTAAATTATTTTTTCGCTGATGTAGACTCCTTGCAGGTCATCATAGACCCCAGGGGGTCTATATAGAACACTTTGGGAATCACTGCTATAGATTATAGCAGGGGTGGCCAACCCGCGGTACGCGTGCCACGGTGTAGGATGGTGTAGTTGTAAGATTGGTACGGGGAGACTTAACGTAAAATTTTAAGAAATTGAAAAAAAAATAATAAATAATCAGTTTTTCGTCTCTAATTTTATTGAAATTGGATTGTCTCAGACAAAAACGGCAAAAATATTGATAATATTGATCAAAATATACTTGTGAATAATTTTTTTCTGTTATGAACTTAATAAAACACACAAATATAACTCTAAACTAATTGAAATGTACCGAAAATAAAGTAATTTTGTTAGCATCTTCAAGAGCTAATCTTAATATGGATAATTTAGTAAAAAAAAAGAATTCAAAAACCACATTAATAAATTACTGACTGTTTAATAATTATTCAGAATTAAATGCTTCAAGATAATTATTTTTATTTTACACCTCGCGTAACTGAGTGAACTTGTAAAATGTGTTTTAACAATAAAACCTAAGTCTGTACTTTTGTCTTATTTATTAAATTATTTTTTTAAATTTGAACTGCATGGCCTTGCATTAAATAAGTGATATTTGCGTAAAAATCCCATAATAAACTTATGAGTAACTTTTTCACTTTTTCATTTTTTTTACGTTGTTTATTTTTTAGTTGGAAAAGTTGGAAGCTATACGCACTTTTTTTTTAGTGACACTCTTTCGAAAAAGGTTGGTCACTCTTGGATTACAGCAGTGCTTCTCAAACCGTGGGGGGCATGATAACTCTACAAGGGGGTGCGAACATATTAAAAAGTTGAAAACAAAAGGTTATTTAAAAAATTATTAATTTACTGAAAATAAACAAAATACTTTCTGATATAATAAAAGATAGAATACACATTTACACTGATATATAATACACTTATAAATGTATCAGTATTGTACAATGTATATTTTATAATTAATTTAACAATACTAAGTTAAGAACAAGTTCGATAATTATCAGTGACCCCCCATGGGCTTGTATTAACACTTATCTTGATAATTTGTACGGTTTATAATTAATTCCTGCCTGTTAAAAGTTACGCAATTCTCTCCCCAATGCCATACGTTTACCATTGCCATCGGGAGGAGAAAAGAAATAAATAAGCAAAAAACCTATGAAATAAGTAAATCCTTCGCAGACACTGTCAAGGTCCTTTTATTGTAATCTAAAGCCCTCGGAATAATTTTATGGGTCGCACTGCACAGAAAATATCGTACTTCGGAAAGACGTATATATACGTCCAGAAAATTAATGCTTTGGCTGAGCTAGACGTTTATATACTTCGGAGGCACATAAGAGGTTAAAGTCGTATTGTAGCTTTAGCTTCAAAGTATAGTATTATTGAATTCAATACATTGTTATCGTATGGAGGGGGCGCGATGAAAATTATGATTGAATAGTGGGTCGCGTATATTGAAAGTTTGAGAAGCACTGGATTACAGTATTATACACGACTTTTCACAAATTATGCTAAAGCTTAACCATTTAGGAAAATTTTTGATACATTTTATAGAATTAATCTTCTCCAAAATGTATTTCATATTTAAGAAGAATCATTGAAAATAGTATAACTTTCGATTGATTCTTTGCTTAAGGTATCCGACTACTTGCGACAACTTTTTTTTTGAAAAAAAGGAAATATGGAGATCTTTTTGTGATTTTTATATTTATATAGTATATTTTAAGGAAAAAATCCTAAAATTGGTAAAAGAAAAAAAAAAAATTATTATTATTAAAATGGGAAAAACTAGTAAAAATGTACGAAAAATTACATAAACGGGGCCCATATGACAAAGATTTTATGAACAAATTCTCAATTTTTCAATTTTGATGTGTTACTTTTGTTATTCCTGTTTGAAGTGATCTTCACGATAAGAAATATTTTAATTTTTACAAAAACTAGAGCACTTTATCTAAGTCATTATACGAAATTGCTTAAAAAAACATTGACTATATTCACATAAAGAGCTGCACATTTTGAAATAAAACAGTTATTGATAAATCTGAAGATCAAAACACTTCTACTGTTATGCAGAACATAAGCAAAAAATTTCAGCTAATTATTTTCAAAACTTTTTGAGCAATCGCGGTCCCCGTTTGAGTTTTTCGAAAAAAACACGTTTCGCGTAAAACGCATTTCAACGTTTGACATCTTGTGTAAAGTTATGGCATTTGCTTTTACTAAAACGCTTGTAGTTTTTGTTCTAGTGGAAGGAAAATAAAGTACTTGACATTGTTATTAAGTTAATAAAATGGTCTATAAAAAAAATCATAAAAAATTTTGCCGATTTTTGAAAAAAATCATGGTTTTAGGGTAGTCGGATAGTCCAGATGTAGAAAGGAAAAGCCAAGCGCAAGACTATTAAAAGGATAAAAGAGTCAGATATTGTTCTCCGCGGGCAATCGAGCAAGAGTCCTTTGTGAAGCGGAAAGGACATATCTTATTAGTGCAAAAAGACCATCTTCATTGTAAGCACTCATTAGCCTTCTCAAACGATCTTGGCAAGTTCTGGGGGATCCATAATTGAACGAGGGCGATATGAACTATCGCCTGGGAATCGCCAAAATCATTATTTTGTTAAGGGTGTCGCCTTCTTTATTCGCTACTGCTTCAAGGGTGATGTTTGCTAACTTTTAATAAGGAGACTTGCGCGTTAATTTTCATGGGCTTTTTTTGCGTGAAGTCAAGCTTTTAAGGTTTTATTTAGTTCTAATCTAACTTATTTTGAATAGAAAAAGACTTAGAAGGATACTTAGACTTAAAACGATTTGGATGGATTTTCAAATAGTTAATATTGTTATAGAACAAATACAGTAAAGTACGTTTAACGTGAAATCGCTTCAGATGAAATATCGGTTAACACGAAATAACATAACTTGTGATGTCGCCCCCTTGGGTGAACATCCCCTTGATTATCACCGTGAGCTAGAGGTGCATGATTAATGGAAAAACTAAGAGCCTGCATAATCTTAATATGACTTTATTAAGATTTTTAACTTAAACTTTTAACAAATCAGATTATAACAATATATGTGAGAGAATCTACGGAGGCAAAACACACAATATATAAATATTACCGAAATTACTTAACCCGGACCACTATCAAGAACTGACTCACCCCTAAACTCAATTCCAGTACTATCACAGATCCATCCTAATATTACTTAGTCAATCCTACCTTGATGTTGTCTGAAGTAGCGATCCCAATAATCCTAGATGAAGTTGCGTAATTACTCGAGTGCAATGGTATGCACCTTGACTTAATTTCTCTTTATCACATATAATTTCTGTTAGCCACCACGTAACGTTTTCCAAAACCTCTACACGTTTGAACCACGGATTATCTTTCCATTCCACCAATTGCCACATTGCTTACTCTAACTTCAGATGTTTAAAAGCTTCCTAATTTGCATCTTTCCTTCACGCTTCATTTCTTGGGTTTGGTTGGAAAAGAGTTGCCATTAATTCTGGTGCCAAAGAACCCAAAGGACACGTTAAAGAAAAGACGCGTGAGCCCGTCAATAACTGTACCGAGAAACTACTATGCATTTGTTTCTCTTAATCTGTAATGAAAATCACTTTATACGAAAAGATTTCTTTTTCTGGAAATGAACAAAATACGGAAAACACCAGCCGAATTGGACTGTCCTATTCTATTATTGGAATAATTCATTGCATTGGATGCTTATAATGTGTGTACAGCCTCAAATGTGGCAGACAAAGACATTTTGGAATTTGCTCAAAGCTAAAAAAATTATCATTGAGACAGATTCTGACAACGAAAACGAGATGAGTAATAGAGGTCCTGTTCCCACATAATCCGAAATGAGGAACATCATTAAAAGTATGCGCAGTTATTTAGATGGATAATTCAATGTGTTGAAATGAATAACAAAATGTACGACATCGAGCAATTAGTTGACAGTTTGAGCTAAAAAAGGCAAATCAAAAAGAAAAAAAAATACCAGATTATTTTCCAAAAATTCAATAAATGTTTTCTTTTTCAAAATCTTGAAAATTTTGCGTTAAATTTCATTGCGAATGTTTTGACTTCATTGATTTTTATGAAATATATGCATATACACATATCCATGTGAATAAAATGTATTCTAATAAGCTTAATGTTGTTGAATATATGATTTTTTTATACAATATCCTTTAACACCAAAATATATTTCAGTCCCCTCAGTTTTGTCATAAACTATTTTCACTGTATTTAAAAACGACAATGAAGTATTTTTTTACTGTATAGTCTAGGAGAGAAAGCTTTTCCTTAAGAATTACGGACAAATGAGTTTAAAACTTAGTAACAAAATGTAACAAAGTGAACATAAATTTTATTATGTATCTGATGAAGATTTTAAGTATTAAGACGTTTTCTCTAAATTTCATCTTTATTAATTGTATAATATATCTTCACACATGTATTTCATTAGAGATTTACTATTTTATTATTATTTAAATATAATAATACATTTATTTACTGATTGATATTTGAACAAGCATTATTGCATTCCAAATGCTCACACACGAAGAAATCGTACTTACGTATTATTGCAACAATCGCCAACGTTCAAGATAACTTGTCAATTTGGCACCCCAATTTCGCATGTGTCAAACATGTGCTCCGATTCATATAATGTCGCCAATACGTTGCGATAATACTTAAGTACCAAATAATTAAATTGAAGCCTTCTAATGTTTATATTAGTTTTAACAATTTGAGTCTTAAATAAGAATAAGAGATAGAGCTCTGTTATTTTGAGCATAGCAGAAGGCATCAAGATTTAATGATAAAAAATAAGTTTATTTCTACTTGATTTATCTCAAAAGGACTACAAAATAACTCAAGCATCATTCCATTTCCTCATTTAATTGAGGAAAAAATTCTCTTATTTTTGCATGAATGCTCTGGTAATAATTTTGGACAGTCAATAGGTTTCCTAATTTACTTTTCTTTGGATAATATTGAACCAACAACATCTATAAAGTAAATTAAATTTTAAAAGTAAATGAAATGAACCGAAGATCAAACTAAACCATCTATTGATTGCATATTTTTCAAAAAACAATAAAATAAAAAATCTCTGCGTGTATCAGTGTGAACATAAGGTAGAAGTTAACTCCTTTGGCTTATATCTATGAATTGTATAATTAAGTTTTATTTTATGTATAATTAACAAAGTTATCATTATTATTTCAAACTGTATTTAAAAAATAATTAAAATAGAAAAAGTATAAGTATATAAACCAAATTTTCATTTTCAATACATAATACTAAAAAAAATTTTAGTGTACACATTTATAGAAAGGTATCATTATTATTAGTCTATTTCCACTATGCTTATGGGTGTTTCAACACATACTTTTGTAATCAAAGACTTGTGGCAACGAAAATAAGAAATTCAGGTTTTGCATTCAATATCATTTACGAATCTCGAAAACACTGCATCAATCGCAATACTTGATTTATTCATTGATATTCTGTTATTTTGTAGAGATAAGGCGAAATTGTCTTTTTGCGTCTTAATTTTCCCCGCATATTTGAGGTAAATCCGGAAACTCAAGCCATTTTGTCTTAACTAATTCTTCATCATTTGTTTTTACATGAATTAGCTTTCCAACTGCACCATTTGCCAATCCATCTGTCACATCAATATTTGTGGTAATCATGCAATAAATGTTATTTAGATAAAGTGTTTGATAAGACAATCCATTTCTATCAATTAATGATATATTATGTTATTTTTGACGTACGAAAGTTTATTGTTCCTTTAACCAAATATGTAGATTAAAGTTTAGAATAGAGTGCTCCTTGTGGCGAAGTAGTTTTTTTATAGATATTTAAGCAATTTTTTTAAATATTTTTTTTTATTTCTCATTAATATTTCTTTATTTTCCTTGAAACATTCCTCTTTGTAAATTCTCAGAACATCTATCGCTAAATTAAGCTCCTTGGTGACTGACTCCGTTTGCCAAAAAACTGTAACCATGTTTTCATTGAGTTATATAGGAAGTTATATTAGAGAGAGAGAAGAAGAAATTCGGTTTGAAAAAATTGTGTGATTTATAAGGATATCATTTTGTGTTCGCAAATATAATGAAATATCTTAAATAGTTTTTAAAAATTTTATATATTTTCCTTAATTGGTCTAAATAAATATTTTTAATATAATATTCGATCTTAGTCAAGATATTTAAAGGGGTTTATATGTTTCTGAGAGGAAATTTTGGACTTCCCCTAGGAATAAAAGAAACTATCTAATGGGGGTAGGTTCACGAAACAGGATCTGTATCTCAGTAATCTTAAAAATAGGTATTTTTAAGGAACTTTTTTTAAACATTCTGTTAAATAAAAATCTCCAATTTTTTTTACTGAATATTCTTTGAACTATAATACACATACTTTAATCCGAGTTTTTATGGATGGGATCTCTAGTTATTTTTTTTTTAAATTATTTTTGCTTCCATCTGTTTTCTTTTCAGGAAATTCATGATGTTTAAAACTATAAATTAAGTCAGAATACTTTTTGAAAAAATCCCTTGATTAAAGTATGTATTAGAGTGTAATTATTAACTATGCAAAGTTATAAGCTGTTAAATGCAGTAGCTTAGGAACAAATGTTCCTTATATGGTAAAAATGTTAGTTTTGAAAAAAAATGGATTTTAGTGTGCACGGCACGGCAGGTCTCTGAAAGGTGATAAAAGATTTTCAAAAAATTATTAAAAATTCTTCTACTGTGCACATAGAAGTATAATTTTTGCACCATTAGAAACGTAAAAATTCATATCTTATAAAAACGGGAAAAGTGAAAATGTGCTTTGGGGTCGAAATTCATGAGCCCTTGCTCCAATTCCAGTTTCAGTTTAAAGTTTAATAATGCGTTAAAGAAGTATTACATTAAAATAATATTCTTACTTTGTGGCGTGTATTAGAATATTGTTTTTTAAATGTAAAATCTTCATATATTTTTACTTTTATAGCAATGATTTATAGTTAACTGCTGTATTATATATTAATGTAGTATACTAAAATTTATATTATAACGGATTAAACAATTCACCCTTGCTGACTCAGAGAGACTCTCAATATAATCCAAATCCTGGGGCTTAGCGGTAGCCAAACTGTTTCAGAATAGTCATGCAACGAGATACCTATTCTTTTTTTTTATATTTTCTGTACAGTGAAGTATGTAAATAAATGTATACTAGCTCGCGTATCATCACAGTTACAATATTAAATGTAATACAAAAAAGTTTGAAAGATAATAAAATGCATTAACTTTTTCTTTACAAGAAAAGAGCCTTGATTTCAGTTGTTCCAAATTTCGAACAAAATAATGGCCTAATTTTTAAAAAGCCGAAGTAGTTGTGTAAGATTTATTTGCCAATGAAATGCTCTTGTATATTGAGTTTCATTTTGCCTAGTTCTAACGGATTTATAACCCAGACAAATTTAAAAAGTTGACCTAAATCCTTCAGGATAAAATATGTTATCAATCTATGAGAATAGCAGTGATATAATGATATCTTATAATATTCAGTAACATTTATTATTAGCAAATTCTAAACTTATTAAAATATTAGAATAAGAGTTATAGTAAAATATTGATTAAATTCGAAACATGCGAGACGATTAAACAGCAGTTGTCTTGTAATAAGGATCATCGTAGTCATTATGAGTATTATAATAGTTAAAGAAAATTTAATCCTTAAGCTCTTATATAATATAGTTATTTATAGAGAATGCCAGAAAATGCGATAAACATTTTAATTATTTCTCAAAATTAATTAATGGGACTAGTGCAAGAATGTAAAATAATTTTATTAATTTTACATAAATGTTTGATGAATCGTTGTGTTGCTGTAACTGGCTTCTTAAGGATTTACTGTTACAGTCGAACATTCATATTACGAACCTCTACATTGCGAATTTTTCTATATAGTGAACTTTTTCCAAGAATATTTCACGATTTTCGTCGTAAAATAACCTCCCAATAGCGAAGTGAATTTTTTATATAACGAACTTTTTCTCTTGTGATTTAACTATTTCCCCTATTTTTAAAGTATTTCTGGACAGTTCAAATTATCTCTTTTAACACACTTTATGGTGGTCATAAATCCTAATCTAGTTTTATTAGATACCTAGTTATGCGAGAGCAATAGAACTCAGGGCGTTTCATTCAAGAAGTGCAGCCTTTAACCCCCATTGTCCAGATACCCCTTTCACCCTCAGGGAAGTTGAACTGATCCCCGTTCATTTGTAGTGTTGATCAGCCGTACTGGTAACTTCTATTCTTGCGGCTTAAAAATGTTAAAACGTAAGGGCTTGAGCATTAAAAAAACATTTAATTCTTCAGGAAGTGGATAAAGCCGCCAAGAAAAATTTTCCTTCCATGTTTTTTTATATAGGTAAGATATATTCAATAAATACATATTAATTTACAAAAATGTGCGAATAATTGTTTTCTTATAATATATAGTGTTTAAGAATTTAAAATTTGTTTTATGCAGTTTAGAAAGGAAACTTAAAGATGAACCTCTATATAACGAACTTTTTTCGCGATTTAGCGACTTCGTTATAACCCTTTAAGACCCAAATTATTAATCTTTAAATATTACATTCTTCTAGTTATTAATATTATATTGACCCCAATGACACTGGGAGAAATAATAGATAAAATTCCCGTTCCCCTCCTGGAACAATCGTGTGGGTAGGGCTTTATCTGTGTAACGGTCACCTATAAAATTTTATGAGTTTTACCTGTTTAGCTCTAAATTGATAGAAGAATTTATTTTAATTCAATTAAAATTATTACGTATAAGGAATTTACTGATGCATTATGAATTATTTTATTAATTTATTATTTATTTACAGTGAAATTCCTTAAAACATGTTTTGTTTTTGACAAGTATAAATAAACGTTGCATTTTTCACAACAGTTTTTTGAAGCTTTCGTAGTTTTCATACCTGCACTTGCTAGGCCTTCAAATGTCATCATCGAAAATGGCTATACATGCCAAGCCTTTTATCCTGGAATGACCAGAATAAAATGCATGACATGTATAGCAGATGGACTAAAATATTTTTTGCGAGTGGAATTACAACCCTGTTATCTTCATCATCCGTTAAAATAGTTTTGTAAGTAGTCGGAGAGACTGCTACCGCTTTCAACTGCCTTTGACTTAAATTTTAAGCGATCCACATTGGTCATTGGAGGAATTTTATTTGATATTGCATCTTGTTTGTTCAGAAACCAAGATTTTGTAACAGCTAAAACAATGAAATGAATGAGCTTAAGCGACTTCTAAGGTAAAGAATGATCCAAAATTGTCTTTCCATTTTAAATAATTCATATTTTTCTTCATTGCTCTCATATGAACTTGATTCTCCTTCCAGTATTTGTGATTAATGTGTTTTGTTAGCAGCATTGTCAACATCTGAGGGTTCACTAAGTTCTGATTTAAGTTCAATCTGATTTATTCATCAATTACAAAATTTCTTCTTGTGTGAGAATTCTTCTCCTTTGAGACACCTGAAAAAGTTTTTGGCTAAATGTTAGCGCAGTATTCCTTGAAAAATAATAAAATGTATCAGAAAAAAATTTTATTATATAAAAAAATAAAACATTTAAACCACACCATATAAACTCCCACCAGAAAACCCAGATTTTTTTGGGGGGGGGAGGGGAGATATATGGATACAGATATCTGTGTAAAGGATGGAAATGCCGTACACTTCATCAAATGTGTGAAAGAGAAAATTAATTGCAAAAAAAAGAGCTGGTGGAAGTATAAAAGGGGCGTCCATGGTAACCCTAAAGGAAATATGACTTTAATTATATAATAACAGATTTCGTTTTCATTTTGGCTTTTATCAACATTATTGAGACAGACAAGAAAACTCACATGGCAAGAACTTACCTGTACAGTTACAGTGACTCAAGTAACGCCCTACCCGCACAATCGTGCGGGTAACGAAATCCCGATCCCTACAAGCAACATGAATAGAGTATAGTTAATATTTTTCTATTTTACAATTATTTAAACATTAATACAAAAACTTGTATTAAATCAATTAGAAATATATCGATAATTACTTTTGTACGAC
Source organism: Trichonephila clavipes (assembly GCA_019973935.1). NCBI lineage: Eukaryota > Metazoa > Arthropoda > Arachnida > Araneae > Nephilidae > Trichonephila > Trichonephila clavipes. The sequence goes on along the minus strand of BMAU01014652.1, from coordinate 2,346,526 downwards.
AGATAAAAAGAAGACTTGTTTTCGTTGTATTTGAAAACATAGTTAGATTTGCCAGCTGAAAGTAAAACATGGACCACAACCATCGTCTGTTGATAAAAAGTGATACTGTACACTTTCTGCAAACCCGCTGAATCGTTCGATTCGGGATCTTGTTACGTACGACGTATAAGAATATCTAACCCGCACCATCGTGCAGGTTGAGTCTTAAAGGGTTATAAAGATCCTATTGTATTTCAATTGTTGGGTAGAATAGATGACATGTGTTATTTTTAACGTGCTTCATAAAACTATAAAAATAAAATCCGCGCGCACGTGATATTTCTTTCTATTCATCCTTTTCAATCCTTCGAATCAAATAATTTTTTTACTCTTTATCATATTTCTTAGTTAAATTTCTGCCAAGAAAAGGAAAATTTTAATTCATGTCCTTAATAAATAAATTTCCAAAACTGAAATATGAAACTTCGACCAGCACAAATGACACACACTTCTACACAAATACATTTTGGTTTGTTGAAGTGTGTCACCTGTTACACTTTAGTTTGTTGAAGTTAATATCTCATTGAACTGACCTTGAAAAAGTTAGTTTCATTAAAATTGTCTTTTTTTCTCTTATTTTTTCCCCTCTTTATTTTTCTATATTCCAATTATGATACGTCATGAGCATAATTAATACGGAAAAAAATCTGTTTCTGGTATAAGAATTCTTCAAAAATTTACGCACAAAATCTGTTGGCAGTCTGCTCTTTGTAAAGAAGGGGTAAATATTCCCTCTAGTGGGAGTAAGTCTTGGATAAGTAAAATGGCACCATTCATAAAATAATTATTCCACATCCGACGGTAGTCAGGTGATGAATCATCTATCTCATTATGGCTCGCCAAGAACCTGCCTTAGATCCTCTTTTCGGGCTAATGACTTCTTGCAATAAAGACAATGGCAAAGGTCTTTTTCGCACTAATGGGTAGATGTGCGTAGTGCATCACAAAAGATTCTTGCGCCAACCCCCATAAAGAACAAAATCTGCTGATTCTATTTTCTTGATGGTCTTGTATCTGATTTTTTATATTCAGGGGCGTGATTAAACAGGCCATGTATTGAAATCAATAAACTGTCACAACTTCATCGAAATAAGGTTTGAAAAAAGAAATCTAGAAAGGTATCAATCAGTAAAATTCATATAAAAAAATCATGTTGCATTTATTCTAATAGTCGTCACAGTTTCTATGCTACAAATAGCATGGGAAAAGCACTAATTAATGTCACATTTTTTTTAACTTTACCTCGAATGCATTATTTTTTGTTTTGATTTTTTTTTTCAATTCCTACTATTAACTCACACTCTCTATATATTTAAATTTTATACACATGATTATTTTCGTTGACAATACAATAACTTAATTATAATGAATAAAAATTAATTCATTAAAACTAATTATTCAAAGATTTACAAGTACAGCAGCTTAGGCATCATTTCTGGCGACTTAGCGACCCCCTTTTGGCGATTTGTGTCAAAACTTGAAAAGGTTTTTTTCTCACATTTTAAAGCATTCAGTTGAACTGAAATTTTATACACACGATTGTTTTGGATGACAATACAATACTTTAATAATAATTACTAAAAATTAATGTAGGGGTGTCTAGGGGTAAGTAATGTTCGGGATCTTGATATTTCAAAGAAATAAGCAGATTAGGATGAAATTACTGTTAAATGAAACATTAGATTATTTACAATTAAAACTTTATGAGTTATTTCATGAAGCATACTCTCAATTGTCGCTAAGCCTACTGACCTCCACGTTGACCGAAAAACGTGGCTTCTCACCTGTAAAACCGGAGTCTCTTCTCTCGCGTCTGTCTCGTTCCGTGTCGCAATCGTTTTTCTCCCCTAAAACCCGTCATTCCGAGGGGGGATACATAAATTCGCTGGTAGCGCCATCTATTGATGAGGTTGTAACCTCACTGATCGGAGAATACATTTAATTCTCTAATACTTTAAGTCCTACATTAATTACCACTTAAAGTTGTGATTCTATCATATTTAGGTATGTACATATTTATATTAATTGTAACTAATTAATATAAAGTAGCTAAAATAAAAATTTTCTTTGTGATCTAAGTAGGAATTGACTTAAAATTTTTCTTTATATTACTTATTTTTTTAAAAAAACGTTTTTATAGGAGTGGGATCATAGGTTACGTAAAAATAAATTAAGAAATTCATGTAATAATACTAAGTATTTATTTCGAAAAAAGTTATATGTAGATTTTTGGCAACATATAGTATTTCCTCAAAATCTGGGTTATATCCAATAAAATTTTCAAATGCAACGTCAAAAACATTGATAGCTTACCAGAAAACAGAAATGAAGTAATTTTACTTTAATTATATATAATTCTCTCCTTTATAGTAAACTATAAAATAAGAAATACCTCTCCAAGTAACAAAAATAACCTTATCAACTAATTACAGTGATACTCAGCCTCAGCCCACCGAGCCTTTTTAAGTGGCCCGGCCATGGCTCATTTATCTGAGAAATTTAATTATTTAAGAACATTGTATTAAAAATTCTTTGTCAAGAAACCAAATATATCAATTTTGCTTTTTGATGTCGGTGTCGTACGGGTACGAATTGATGTTCTTTTTCTATTTGGAACAGTTACGTTTAGTGGTAACAGACAACAGTGGAGTAGCGACAATTTTATGGGTGGAAATGCTTTTAACTATATTTCGTATTTTACAAGCGAAAAATATTCGAAGAAAATATATTGTTTCAAGACGATTGGGAGGTTGACTATTTTGCAGTGAAAAACGAACATGGATCAGTTGTTGTTGTTTCCAATCCCCTTGGAGCAGGAATGCCTACGCCAAGTCCATTTCACCTTTCCGCGTAATAGTCTCAAACACCAGGCCTTGCTCTTCATACAACTGTCGCAGGGAAATGCCCCGGCAGTCCAGAAGATGAGCAGGAGAAGCAAGGAGAGAGCAGGGACAGGTAAAGAAAGACTTTACCCCCTGCACAAAAGTTATACTACGCAGGTGACTGCTTCTAAAGCGCGCCAAGGCCGCTGCACTGTATAGATATGCCAGGACTCATGGATCAGTAATTGTTTGATTTGTCACGAAAGTGCTATATTTAAAAAAATACCAATGAACAGAAATCTTTCAATGACGCTTTTCCTCGAAGATCTATTTCAAGAGGTGATATGTAGGCTTTCTTGAACAGTTTTTGGAACAGCAACAAAGTGTTTTGTCAGTGGTAATATCACAGCGGTAACAAAGACATATCATATGAAGTTAATTATATTATTGGTAATCATATGTAACCATTAAATGCAAAAATTGTGAAGGAGTGTTTCTTAAATGTTTCAAATTTAGTGTTAGTGGCAAAAATATAAAATATAAAAAATAAAAAATAACAATTGAAAAAAGCAAAACAGAATTTATAATATTTTGTTCAATTTTCCACATTTTAAATTTCCAATGTTATCTTGATCTTAAAGTATTTCACCCCCTTCCCCCTTCACCATTTATCCTCATATTGGGCCCGCGTGAAAAAGCTGACATATGTATGCGGCCCAGTAGAAAAAAAGGTTGAGTACTCTTGTCCTAATATCATTCAAACGACAAAAAACATAAAGTCGTGTCAAGTTTTTCTTTCTCGCGTGATATGTTGTCAATAACTTGTCAACTTGCGTTCGGAAACGCACACAAAAAAATTAAGGTGGAACTGGAATGTAGACATTTGGCAACAATATGCATTTAAGGTTTGAATCTTCATATTAGAAATTAACTTCGTAAAGGTTAATGAGTTTAATCTGGTATATAACAACTAAAATTTAATTTCTTTTAAAGGTTAATATTGCTAAAATTAGAAATAAGTGGTTTAAATTTTTCAAGTTGGTTGTTAATTCATTATAATAACTTAGAACCATAGATAAAAAAAGAACAGATAAAAAATTCCATCTGAAAATCTTCGGGTATAGCAAAGCTATTCCCATGAATAAAATAATCATTCCACATCCGTCTGTGTTGCCAGGTGAAGGATTAGTTCATTCATTATGGCTCTCCCAAAAAAACTTTCCCAAGATCACATCTTTGTTCTATTAAGACAAGAGCGAAAGACTTTTCGCACTAATAGAAAAATGTAAAAGAGAACTTTCAGCGAATGCTTGCAAAAAACATCTATTTCCTAATTATGGGTATCATTCGCTTTCCTACCATTTACATTTGGGGAAAGGAAGATCGAAATTCATAAGAAATGTTTTATAAATATATCGATGATTAGACTTTTTTTTGATTACGCAATATTATATTCATTATTGCTTAATTTGATCAATTACTAACCCATGCCTGCCCCTCTTCGCAGGTTATTTCATGGTCTTGTATGACTACGTAATCCTTTTTTTTTTAATTTGTAAAAAATTTTAATTTGTACTTTGTGTAAACTTGCAAGCCGTGTAGGAGCTACAGAGACAACTCAAAATCGCATAAGAATGCAGGTTTGCAAATGCCGTAATTGCGAGTTATGGCTCAAAAAAGTAAAAGAAACAGCAGCATTTTAATGGGACATATTGTATTGAAAGGTGGTATTCCAACAGGTGTTCGAAAATACGACCAGAAGCCATCTGGCAGGCCGGACAGTGGTGCTGCAGGGATACCGCAATGCATCCTTTGGACGGTGAGGGATAGGTCGTAGTGACTAGTTCATTAGCCTGCCAGATCACCGGATTTATCATGCATGAACTTTTTCAGAAGTCACATGAAAAGTTTGGTGGACAAGATGCCCATTTCTTCAGGTGAAGACCTCAACACTCGAATATTTGTAGCTACCGAGAAGATACGCGGCATGTTAGGAATCATCCAATACGTTAAGCCGTTGTCAGGCTTGCCAGACGACTCTTGATCGTAATTTTGAACACTTGATGTTCTACAATCTTTCAATAAATTATTTCTTTTGTCTATTAATGTGTTGTTTTTTCTGTTCCTTTTCTCTTCTAAACATTTGTTGTTTTACAACCTTTCAATAAAAAATTTTTTTGTCTATTAATGTGTTGCTCTTTCTGCTCTTTTTCTCTGACTCTTTACATCATAGCTCGTTACCAGTGGCGTAACGAAGAATATTAACCCCCCTGCAAAGTCTGGTTTTGGGTCCCCTAGAATCCTAGGACACCGAGATGCGGGAGTTGTGGAGGTGTACGTTACGCCACTGCTCGTAACTACCGCATTTCCGACCCTGCATTCTTATGTAATTCCAAGTCGTCTCTGTACATTCCTGCACAGCCTACAAGTTTGTCGATCCGGTAGCAAAGCCCCCTGTATATTTAAAGATTATATGCTCACTAATTTTAGATACTTTTAATATTCAGAATGATTGTACAGTAATATTTGATTGGAAAAAAATTCTGGTTCTGAAGTCCTTTCGCAATCTTGATACTTGACTTTTAAATTGGTAATGTTGAAAGAAACAATTCCAATAAAACACTTTAAAACGTAATATTTATTCTTAACTTCTAAAGAATCGTCTACATCTTTTGGCTTTTGCTGCAGATCATGACTAAAGCGGATTGTTATTTCAAAAATACTCAAGTCTAAGCTTGTTTTGAATTCATTTTGTCAGTGACTCTTTTCGATATAAGATTTGCTGAAATATTCCCTATAGTAACAATTGTGCATTTCGCATCAATGTATTTCCTTTATAACGGAAGTAGTTTTGAAATAATATTTTTAGACATTCTTCTAGTAAGCCGATTCGCTAACAGGACTTAATAATATATATCTAACGGATAGATTTTTCTCTGTTTATTATGTGGGTGCGTATGAAATATGTTGAATTTTTATGAATATAAAACTGCATATATTTTTCAGAAGCTATTTATTGAATCAAAATATGTTCCTTTTATACTTCAATATACTTTTTCGAGCGAGATTTTAATGCGTAGATGCAAGTTTTATACCGAAATTCTGATATTTAGAATGAATAATTTCTTACATGGAATTTTTCAGCCTGTCTTCATTTTCATACCGTTTAGCCCACAAAAACTGTTCTAAATGTTTAAAAAACGAGAGTCGTTTAGCGATAGATCCGGTAAATAAGCTGGGTGATGAAAAATTTCATATTTTAATTCATTTAATTTCACAATTGTTTTGTACTAGAGTTTGAAATTCCTTATATAGTATATTTTCAATCCTACAATAAATTTTCATCGCTCTTGAAGAACTGCCTTGCACTTTGAAACTGATAGCATAAAATCATCGAACCCCTACCTAAGTAACAATATCAATGGTTAAGAAATAGTTGCATAGTATTTTGCTAATTTATGTTATTTAGTATATTGTAAATATATGTGACTTTTATTATAGTTTGATTATGCAATCATATATATATTTATAAATTAACATACTTTCGATTGCTTAATTACGTCAATTTTTTTTTCATATTGTGTATTTGACTGTAGTTAATATTCAAAAACATCGAATATAGAAATAAAAGCAAGACAGATTTGAAAAAAGAAATTCAGGCTCTAAAAACGCTTCCTACATTTTATATTTCTCTTTTGAATCAATATTGAGAAAAAAATCCTGATAAAACGATTTAAAACGTAATGTTTATTCCTAACTCCACGAGAACCTCCTTTTCTAAATTCCATATACAAGTTTGGGTACCTGCAGTGGATCGCGACTGCTTCTACAAAAATAGTAAGTTCTAAGCTTATTTCGAATTCATTTTGTCGCAGATTTAGTGGCGCTTTTCGATATTAGATTTGTTGAAATGTTTCCGACTGTAACAATTGCATTTCGCATCGTTGTATCTGCTTTAAAATGGAACGAGTTTCGAAGTATTTCCAAACATTTTTATAGAGAACCGGTTCGGTTAAAACTTTTATATCTGTCTAAACCATACACTTTTTTCCTTTGTACTATTTTTATAGAAAATATCATATTGTTAAGTTTTTTTTTTTTTGAAATTCTAACAACCCAAGAAAAACTGTTCAATGTAAAATAGTTAAACTTCTTAAAAATATATGATAAAATAAAAGTAGCATTCTAAATGAGAATATTAGAAATGATATATAACTTTATATGCAACTTCAGGGGAATATACAACAATATATATAATGTATTGAAGCCCAGTTGCTGAGTAGTTAGTGCAACATGCTTCCACACCACAGGTCCGAGATTGAAACCCCGAGCTGGGCAAGGTTGATTCAGCCTTTCATTTCTTCAGTGGGTCGATAAAAGAGTATCAAGCTTGCTTGGGAATTTAACATTGGAGGTTTCGTGTCAGGCTGACCACCTGACTGGAACATATACTTAGGCACCTCAGAGCCCTAGGTCTCGTATACTGAGTTGGGCACAGTAAGCCTTGGCCCTCATGGGCTGTCGCGCCACTGAGTTAAGTTATATTCAATATATACTTTTAATATACAATTTCAGAGGAATGTACAACAATATATACAATATATACTTTTAATATACAATTTCAGAGGAATGTACAACATTATATACAATATATACTTTTAATATAGAATTTCAGAGAAATATACAATAATATATACGTTTAATATACAATTTCAGAGAAATATACAATAATATATCTTTTTAATATACAACTTCAAAGAATTTTTTTTTATTTTGTATAATTAATTTCATCCAATGTTTTCAATTAAAATATTGAAGAAATCAAGTGAACTTGAGATTATAATTCTAAAAAATCATTCACATTAATTTATTCTTCTTTGCATATAAATTACTAAACGTGATATAAGGAAGTGTCGAATAAATTGAATAAACACTCCTTGTATTATGGTTATCATTATAAAATATTTCCAGTTTTTTAATTTTATATTTTATTTTATATGGCATATTCTGTAGCTTAAAATGGAATTGTTTCCATGTATAAATCAAGAATTTTTAAACTTTAATAAAGTTAATGTGTAAAAGGGTCAGCTGATGTTCGCATTCGTTGATCTCGGGGAAAAAAATAGGAAAAATGGTTTATTTAACATTTTTCGTTAACCATGCACGAAGGAATTTAACCTGTTAACTTCTGGAAGGTTTTGAATGGAAGTTTACTCTGAAAGAAGGGAAAAAAGTGACCTAAATCCCTCAAAGTTAGTGCCACAATGCAAGTTTTCAAATAGTTCGCAAAATTATCGTTTTCTCATTGGGGGTGTCTGAATGCATATGATCATGAAGAGCGTATTTTGTCCGGGGCATGAAACATAGGTCGACGATTACGTGTCGAGTACAAATTTCTCATCCCGTTGAACCCTCTCCCAAAAAAGCTTAGAAATCTGACCAGCACAGATTTTGAAAAAGAAAACAAATGAATGGGAAAGACACGTGTTTACTGCGTATGGGGTAATCAACTTTTTCACCTTACAGCAAATCGATTGCAAAATATTCCATCCCTTTTACCCACTTGGAAACATTTTCATCCTCGTAGAGACATATTTGAAAATTGCATAACTTCTTCTTTCAGTTCGACTTCAATACGCGTTACGAGTTTAGGGTAAATTTTTCAAGAAATACGCGCGCTCGTCTTATAAGGTAGTTTATAATTATTTAGAAGAAAATGATTGCTACTTAACAAATGTATAGTTGTTTGAATGTAGATGCATTTGGGTAAGTTATGAGCTGTCTCGAGTAGAGTTAATTTTAAAGGATTTGCTTCAAAACTTAATCCGTTTTCATCCACATGTTAAATATCTCTAAACATCAAGTTATAGTATTTTTAAATTTTACCATGCATCAAATATCCATTGTCTTATAAGGTTGTTGCTTATTTTTAGTTTAGTTTATACTGCATATTATCTTGAAAAATGGGAAAAATAGATAACTTGATATCGAGACTAACTTTTTTAAAAAATAAAAGTAGTAAAATTTAGGCTACATAACAATTCTTTCGTTGTCATCTCCAAAGATCATGTCGAAGTTTGAACCTCATTGGTAGATTTCAAAATCAACACATTTGTTGTTACTTATCACACTCCCAATCAACAGTAGCATAAGATAGTGTCCCGCGAAATTTATCGTAACAAGGGGGTGAGAAGTATGCCGTTTTTGGCTGCAGCTCTGAGGCCACGGTAGCCTAGTGGTTATGGTCATGGACTCCTGTTCAACGTCTCAAGCCCTGGTTGAGTTGAAGATTTGCCATGTCTCAGATCATACCCATGAATTTTGTCGAGGTTCAAAAAGTCCTCCCGTTGGTGAGGTTTGTAAGTTCAGAGAGGGGATGCCAGCTCAGGTGTCGTCCTCATTTGACTGTGATTCCAAATCAAGATGTACGTTGCGTGCAGCCTTCGTGTTGCTTTATAATGTGACATTAATAAAACACTCACTTGATCACCATGCAAGAGACTGTATGATTTTGCTCCCTTCCATCACAATTTTGTGAAAGAACAACCCGTGTGGTCCGAGGTCCCCGAAAACTCTTCCCCTACCACCAAACTCTATAGAGAGCTTTCGGCTCATCGAATATTTTGAGTGCCCCTACGCCACACAGACACTAAACGTGTATAAACATCCATCGCTTCTCCAGGATTCACGCCCTGCTCATCGGCACACAGTAGTCAGCATCCCAATCACTATCCCATCAACGCTTTTAATCGAAGTGATTGAAGAAAACTTCAGATAATTTGAAATTTATGACACTTTTTAGCCACTTAAATCTTTCATTCAATCTTGGTAAATGCGAGGTGCGACACAAAAAATACGAGACTGGTCCAATAAATTATTGTACGTACAGAGTAGGTTCTCCCCGACATTATCACCTTTAAAGTAGTTCCCTTCAGTATTCACACAATTCTGCATTAGGTGTTGCCATTGCTGGTAACAATTCTGGAACTAGATTTTTGAAAGACCCTTCAAAGAAATTCTCCATTTTTGTCTGAACCTCTTCAACTGAGGTAAAATGGTTTTCCCATTACGCAAGATTTAATAGTAGTAAATAAAATAAAATCGCGTGCTGCCAAATCAGTGAATAAATAGGATTCTCCATCACGGTAATGTTTGTGATGACCCCCTTGGGTCACACCTTGAACACCAAGATTAATTTGTAGCAAAGAACCACCAAAAGCCATTTTGAATAATAATATAATTTATTTTTATTATAATTTCCTCAAAAATCTCTGATAACAAATAATGTAAATATGTTACGTCTTCTAAAGGGATTTGCCTTTATATTAAATTAAATGACTAAGAATACGATTGATTACTAATATAGCTCAACTCAAGTAAGGTTTACCGAAATAGGAGATCCGAGAAACACACGTATTCAAATTCTTAATTGTAATTAACTTTAACTAAGTATCTCAAACTGACGCTTACTTTAAGCGTACGTGAATTATATTTACCACTGGCTTATATCAGCTTTCTGGTACGTCAAGCAGCACGACGTCTTCACGAATATAATCTCTTTGAAACTTCTAGTTTAGCTTGTAACGCGTTGGCTCAATAGCCTACCATCATCTCTCTTGCTATCTCGCAACCCTCGACTTAAATACCTTATCTAATTTGAATATCCCAAACTTCTTTTTGGAGTTGATTGGAAATAAACGCGAATTTATATTCCCAAGAAAGACGTCTAAGAAGATTAGTGGAAAGGTTCCGTACAGATTCGTCACATGTTTTTGCCGGTCAGAAATTATTTAACTGGTCGGGTCATGTGAGTGGGTGTATTGTCTTGATGCAGCAGCCATCCATCACGCCTCAATTCTGCCCTTATTTTCCTAATTTTTTGACGAAGTCCTTTTAGTACTTCAATGTAGTCAATAACAGTCTGACCACTTATATGAGTGGTTCCCACTCATATCACGAATTTCGGCAATGTTTTGGCGTGTATCTGCTTACTTTGGGCTCCCAGCTCGTTCATCATTTTCCACACTTGTCCCTTCCCCCTGAAAACCGTTTGTCATTCAAACACATATGCACGAGACAAAGTTTCATCTCCATAAGCCTCGGTTGACATTTGAAATGTTTCCTTTGTCTGATTTCTTAAGTTTCACAAGAAACTTGATTTTGTCTCGACTTTTTTCCTGCAGAATGCAGGTGCATGTGTTCACTCAGTGACGCAGTACTCCCAACTTGCGTGATCGATTAAGATGAAATTGGCCACATGGATAGAGGAGTGTGGGACAGTGGTGCACACAAGGGGGTGTCCTGGGGGTCCGGACTCCCACCTAAAGCCCTTGATTATTTTTCCCGGTTGATTATAATTCTATGCATATAATACGTAAAATTTAATTAAGTATTTGTTATTAATGATTAATTTTATTAATTAATGCTAATTATTTATTCAATAATTAGTTTTTTACTGCACTTTGTTCCCGAAAATCGACAAAATCAAAAGGAGCATGATACAAGAATGGTGAACTTTCGACCCCGGACACCCCCTTTGAAAGATTTTTTTTTGTGCGCTACTGGTGTGGAATGTCATCAAAACAGTTGTAGCCAACTCCACTCTTTTTTTTCAAGTTATACGCTTATTTTATTTTTTTTTGTGTGTCTCACACCTTGTATGTTAGTTATTAAACCAATCGTTGGGAAAATATATTTTCTCAAAATAATCACAGGCAGTTTAAATTTAAAATTTAGGCAGTTTAACAAAATGTATTTTGCTTACGACAATGCTAGTCAATTCGACTTCACAATGTCGGTTTAATCTATGTCCTAATCATATTTATCTGTTTTCAGAATTGCTATAAATTCATTTACTTTTAATGTCATTAGAACAGTATTAATTGTTGTTAACACTAACCTGTTTACCAACATGCCTTTATATAAAGGGTGTTTTTTTAGAGGTATAGAACTTTAAATTGCAATAAACAACGATGTATTATTCGATTGACATGAATTTTTTTTTATTCGAAAGATAATCTTGTGGCATTACATTTTTAAATATTTCTGCCATAGGACTGCCACGGCTGGCTCGGATGTAGTCAATCTGGACGTCAATTTTCGATGACTTTTGTGCCGAAATATTGACCACGCGAGGGCGCTGGTGTGCGCACATCTGTATTAAAATTGTCAGATCGTAAAGTGTGTGTGTGTAACTTGTATCGTAGGATGTAAGCCGCATCGCGGCAATTCGTATCTAAGTAAACATTATTATACCTAAATTATCTCATGGAACTCTACTTCTTGTGGACTGTCTTAACTAATTCGCCCGGATACACACTCCTTTCGTTTCGATATAATTATGGACATTGCTTCGTTTATAATTCGCTACAACTTTTTCCAACATTTGTGGCCGTATATCGGCAATAACACGGCGAATGTTGTCTTCCAAATGGTCAAGCGTTTGTGGCTTATCCGCATAGACCAATGACTTTACATAGCCCCACAGAAAATAGTCTAGCGGTGTTAAATCACAAGATCTTGGAGGCCAATTCACAGGTCCAAAACGTGAAATTAGGCGGTCACCCAACGTGTCTTTCAATCAATCGATTGTGTCACTAGCTGTGTGACATGTTGCGCCGTCTTGTTGGAACCACAGCTCCTGGACATCATGATTGTTCAATTCAGAAATGAAAAAATTAGTAATCATGGCTCTATACCGATCACCATTGACTGTAACGTTGTGGCCTTCATCGTTTTTGAAGAAGTACGGACCAATGATTCCACCAGTCCATAAAGCGCACCAAACAGTCAGTTTTCTGGATGTAACGGTGTTTCGACATACACTTGTGGATTAGCTTCACTCAAATGCGGCAGTTTTGTTTGTTGACGTAGCCATTCAACCAGAAGTGCGCTTCATGGCTAAACAAAATTCGCTTATGAAAATCGACCATTATTTTCGAAATAAAATTGCACAATTTGAAAGCGTTGTTCAGGCGTGAGTCTATTCATGATGAATTGCCAAACCAAACTGAGAATAAATCACTTGACAGCTGTTAAATCGGTCGCCATCTTGGAAAGTAATGCCCACTTAAACTTCTATACCTGAGAAAAAAACACTCTTTATAATGCAGCTCTGTCGATTAGAAGATCCTTTATCAATAGTTGTAATAAAACAAGTAGTGTACGAAGTTGAAATGGAAACAATTACTCTGATAAGCTGTTAATTGTTCCCTCATTAATTTAAGAACTGCTCAGATAATCACACTATGTAATTTAACAAGCTAAGTGTCGAAAAAGATGTACAAGCAAAAAAAAAAGACATTGCAAAGGCAATCATTATTAGCCATTAAGACTGATGCTATCTCAGAGATAATCATTATGAGTTTTAACATCATCTAGCCATAAACCTGAATCCTGTCAATAACGAAAGTAAAGCTAGCGAATAAGATGCGAATCAGCTTTAAAAAAATGAAAGAAATCTATTTGCATTATTTTAAGTTTTTTCCCTTCAAATGTTTAGAATGAATTCATTTAATATTTAAGGAATAAAAAGGTAATAACAAATGTGCACCTCTCCTCCCCCCACACATAGACTAAACTATAGTATTGCGTCTTTTGAAGAAAGAGGAAAACGCTTTTTTTTATTACGGTGCTAGTCTTTTGTTTGCATTTAAAAGTGTTCAATCTTAGCGTTTTTGATTGAGTAATTACGCGTAATATCACTACACAAAAACTGTAAAATGAAAATTAGTAAGAAAATCCTTAGATTCATTTTAGAAAATGCCAGATTTATTATTAAGTAGAATTAACTGTAGTCAGATCGAATAAAAATATTTAAAATCGTGGACAATGTCTTTAAGACCTTGACATTTCTTAATCTCAAGTAGAAACAAACTTCGCTGATCTTGCTTTCTTTTTTTTGATTTTCCTTTGCTTCGGAAACCTTCCTCTGAATAATACCCTTCTTTGGAAAAGTCTTTTCTAATACGTTTGAAAACTTGAGTTATTTTAAAACACTTTAAAGACAAACGTTACGTTGACTGTTTCAAAAAGATAAGAAAATAAGCACTACTGTAACAAAGGTTTTATTCTTAAGCAATCATTATTAGAAATCACTCAGAGAAGCGTTTTACCACGGCGGCATTTTTATCTATAAATTAGACTTTTACTGTTTTAGAACTAATTTTAATATTTTCGTTGATTCCCTCAATATACTTTGTCAATGGAAAACAACTTAATACAGAAATATTAAACCTAGCCAAATGTTTAAGAGTAGATGCGAATAAGGTTGAATTATTCGTAGATAATTAATTATAAGGTAAACCAATAATTTTTAGTAGATATAATTATTTTTTAATAATTCATATAGTTAGAAACCGGAAGATCTACAACCACCTTTACGCATGCAGTTTGTGAGCCGTAGTTTGCTGACCCTTGTTATACAGGATAAAATGGTTCTGTGAGGGTCTAATCCAATGATACTCTCAACCTGCGGCCCGCGGGCCACATGTAGCCCACCGGCCTTACCTGAGTGGCTCGTTAATGGTCCATTGCACTAAAAAGTTCTATTATAGGAGGACAATGTACTAAAACTTTGGTGGGAAATTCTGTCAATAAGTAATTAAATCTATCCATTTTGCTAACAATTTGCTTTTTTACTGTAGAATGTAAAAAACAAACAAAAAGGCTTGGTCATGAATGGAAGAAAATCCAAACTATAACCCGAAATTCAGTAAAGGCATGACAGTAAATATTTTTTGTGTGTTCTTGATAGAAAGGTTAATATAGTAAATAAAATAAACGTAAAAAAAAATATTTAAATATTTTAATCAATTTTGCTTTGTCCAATGTAGCTTTTGGTCTTACAGTACGTTTTTCCATTACCCTCATGTTGCAACCCGCGTGAAATACCTGTCATGCGGGTGTGGGCCGCTGAAATATCTATCATGTGTATGTGGCCCGGCGGAAAAAAGGTTGAGTACCCCTGGTCTATTCTGTAATCAATCATAGGATGTTTTGACACAGTACCATATCACAATTCTTTTTCTGGTTATTTTTTTTACTTACTGTCTTTGATGACAATCATGCGCAAATAAAATATTGACTATGTATGATTTCAATTGATTAAAAAAATATTTTCAATATACACTCCATAACATAACAGAACTACAGTCCAATAAGAAATTATCTGAATGGGATTTAAATCTGCAGATGTGATGGTTCACGTAATGAAAATAGAACACTAGGAATATCTTAGAAGATGAACGCTTTATTCAGGAAAATGTTAAGAGGAAATTGTCCCTCCCCCTTTGGCCAGAATGCAAGCTTTTATCCAGCTGGTTCTCGACTGGTAGAGATGGAAGATGTCCTCCATCAGGATTGCAAGAAATTATTCCATTAAAAATCCTGGAAAAGAAAGACAATACTACATGGGGAGTAGAATCTTGTCGACCTACTGCTATACTGTTAGGATTCTGTACTTCGAGAACTCACTATTATACGAGTACTTGCAGTAAGAACCAGTTCTAACTGTAAGTTGCAATAAATATCAGAAATAAAATTTTATTCCATATACTTTCAAATCTCCATTGTGAAAGCTCATTATCCTCAGTACAAACACGGCATTACGGATATTCCTAGATATTTTATGTTTTTATTATTAAAATTTATTATCACGTAATAATGAATTTCTGTGATTTACGGTATCATTATGTTTGTGAAAAAGAACACTCAGTTCGCACTTGTTTCCATCAGATAGCAGCAGTATCCAGTAAATGTGAAAGAGAGAGAATATTTACGACTGTAACGTATGTTATATTTCCCAGACTGTAATGTAGATACCACCACAGTATGGACAAACTTGTAACAGCAGCATGAACTGCAACCTACTGCTTTTACCCAACAGAGAGAGCCCGGATCCCAATGAGTTGGATCACCCACCTCGCAGTCTAATCCTGGTTTATATTCAAACTAAAATTTACTTTGATTTGTTCCTCTAAATGACAAATTGTACTTGTCTTGTTTTACCGTCCTTTCTAATATGTAATACTTTTAATTTGTGATATTTATTATTTAACCCAGTGCTTCTCAAACTTTCAATACTGGCGCCCCCCTTTTCGATCACAATTTTTATCGCGCCCCCCTTATACATTAATAATGCACTGAATGCAATAATAATGAGCTTTGATGCTAAAGCTACAAAGGCGATCTTAATTATAAACCATACAAATTAGTAACATAAGTATTAAATTTTGTATACTACTTTTAAGTAATAAATAAATAAATAAAATAATAGGATAATTATTATGTGTGTTATTTTTCCTTTCTCTAATTTTTAAATTGGACTTATTGCAAATACTGTGGCTGCTTAGAAAACAAAATATAGATATCTGCTAAATATAGAAAAAGAACTCAGAGGGTCAATTTCTAATCATAAGCATTCCTTATAAAAACTTTGCTTTGCAAGACAAGCCCATGGAAGTCGTTAATAATATTAAACTTGTTCTTAATTTAGTATTAATTAATTAGTTATAAACTACTATGGACTACTGGTACATTAAAAGCATACCGGCTGAAGTACCCGCTTGCACGAGTTCATTTATAAGAAAATAAAACATTATTGAAATAATCGCTGAATTTTGTAAGGAGAGTAAAGCCAAGTGCGCGACAATGTTTACAAAAATGTAAAATGATTTTTTTAAATGATTGCTCAAAGTATAATTAGTTTAAAGCGAACTATAATTTTAAGCCTTACAGAATTATCATTTAGAATTGATGTTGAATAATGAACAATAATATAAAATTCAGATGAGGAATAATTGTATTATTTTTAATATTTAAAGCGAAAAGACTTCAACATGTTTTAACCCTGGAGCAGGCGCGCATTCGATACTAATGGTCCAGCGGGGTTATTGAGTCACCCCAATCCTTTTTTATAATTATTTTTATAGTACACCAGTGTTTCTCAAACTTTCAATACTGGCGACCCAATTTTCAATCATAATTTCTGCACTGAAAACAAAATCACTTCGTATACTATTACCATTTTTTTTTTTTGAAAATCCTACCTATGTTAAACAGGATTTTCTGCGGTGGCTGATTTGAAGACAAAATATAGATCTCAGCTAAATAAAGAAAAATAACTCAGTGTCAATATCTGATATTAAACCTTTCTTTGAAAAACTTTGCTCTACAAGACAAGCCCATGGAAGTCACTGATAATTATTAAACTTAGATTAATTTAGTATTAAGAAATTATTTATAAAATACCTTCTTCAGTACTGATACATTAAACGTATACTGGCTGAAACACCGGCTCTTCGCACGAGTTAATTTTTTAAAAAATATAACATTATTCTTGATATAATAGCTGAACTGTAAGGAGAGTAAAACTGCGTGCACGACATTGTATACAAAAATGTAAAATGATTTTTTTAGATAAATGCTATAATTGTAAATAACTGTTTAAAAGAACTGTAATTTTAAGCATCACAGAATTGGCATTTAGAATTAATGTTAAGTAATGAAAAAGAATATAAAATTCCTATGAAGAATAATTGTGTTATTTTTAATATTTAAAGCGAGAAGACTTCAAAATGTTTTAACCCGGGAGCAGGCACGCACTCGATACTAACGCTGATGGTAGTGCGGGGAACTCAGTCACCTCAATCATTTATTTATAATTATTTTTACTCTACACGATACAAATTGGAATTCCAGTGAATAATTTAATTAAGAGAAAGTATACTACCGGCTTTCAAGGAATGTTCAATCTTTCTTTGATGATTTGAGAAAAAGTCCAATAAAACTGAACTAAAATGATTGACAAGTGAAAGACCTTAATAAAGGACGAAAAGCAAAGATACTTTTCACCAATATTACAGAAATGTTACTTGCTGGCAAAAGCTGTCATATTTTGTTCAAGTAATTGTAGTTTTAATGAGCATTCATGATCGAGTGAGTGAATATTAACGTCGCACTGTTCAGCTACACGAGGGCTTTTAGAGACGGACCTCGTAATTTTGAACCATGGTTGACGAGGACGATACTTGAGCTGTCCTCTTTTAACTACCACACCATTCCAACAAGAGGACGTTTGAGCTCTTTACAGATTTAACGTGCACCTCTCCCTTTCACGACGGGTCTTTAGTGGTACTGGGCTCGAACTCGTGACACCTTTGGTGATCAACAAATAGCAAGTTGAACTTTTTCTTTCTTGTGTCTTTTTTTTTTTGACAAGTCGAACTGAACCTTGTGGTACACTTATGGCTTCATATTTCAGTTGATGGAGTTCTTTAGGAAACATTTGAAAATTTTCCTTTCGTTTCATGTTCATCGTGTTTCTCAATCATGAATAATATGCATCAGTTTCAACTTCCTTCAATACAGATCACAGATGCCACCGCTGCCTGGTTATAAGTGTATTCAGAAAAAAATACGGATGCTCTAAAAAGGATTATGGTTTTTAACTATGCTTTATATGTTTGAGATTACTCGTAAAAATAAATCTTAACCAAATAATCCTTCAAAAATCAATCAATTCTTTTCCAAATATCGTAAAACTCTTCATTATTTACAATTTCCTATGCGAAAAACAAATACATAAAAGATGGGATGGAACTAATGTAGAAACCCTACCAGTAAGTTTGAAGGTCAATCAAATAAATGACCAGAAAATGTATTATGCTGCCTGGCAGAAAAGTGAATCATGTCTTCCTTTTCTTTCTACAACTAATGTACAGTATTTCAATAATAATTACAGTGATGAAATGTTTATCTTAGAATTTTCTCTCAGGGTCTGAGTTTCGTTTTTTTCTTTTAACGAGTAATATTTTATGTTAAAACAGAAGAACGCCAGATGATAAACATAAATTATATCAGTGTTGTTGTGCATTTCTTTTATTATGGAAAAAGTATTTTGTTTCACTTCTTTCCGGTTATTTTTTTTAAAAATCATGAAATTTTCGATATGCTCGCGCCCCCCTTGCAGGGTTATCGCGCCCCCCAGGGGCGCGCCCCACACTTTGAGAAACACTGATTTAACCCCCTTCTCTCTCTTTCTCTATCTTTCTTCTTCACTCTTTCTTTCTTTCTCTCTCTTTCTCTCTTTCTTTCTCTCTCTTTCTTTTCCTCTTTCTTTCTCTCTCTTTCTCTTTCTTTTTTTCTCTCTTTTTCTCTTTCTTTCCTCTCTCTTTCTTTTTCTCTTTCTTTCCTCTCTCTTTCTTTTTCTCTCTCTTTCTTTTTCTCGTTCATTAATTTTAGGCTTAACCCAGTAATAATGTAAAGCACCGTTACACAACTAGTTAAGCCTTAAGAGCTTGCAAACGAAATCATAACTCCAAGAATGTTATCTGGATTGACAAATAAAAACTAAAGAATTAAGGTTTCCTTCATGGGAATTCCTGAGAAGAAAACAAGGTTGAGAGTTCAGAAACTCTTTATTAAATTAGTAATCCCATGAAAGTTATTTTTTAAAAAAATTAGATTTGATATAACTGATTATAGAATAGGAAATATTTTTTGTAGTCCAAAGAATTAGAGATACTCGTTGTTAGTTATATTACAAAATCTTTAGGAGAAAGCATGATTTTCGTAATAAAAATTGCTTGATGTTGCTGAAGTTACTGATGACTTTCTCGTTTCTTAGATCAAAATTACCTGATTCAACAAGCTAAGTTACAAAATAATTAATTTTATGTATGCCTAATTTTACTGTAATTAAATAAGTGTTCTTTAGGTTTTTCAATCCATTCCTGGTAATGTCTGTTTTGTTTGTTTTGCTTGTTCCCGGGATTTCTCGGAAATTCCTGAGAAAGAAAGAAGACTGGGAAATTCGACACCCCACTAAGAATCCATCCTCTGGAAAAATTACCATCAAGTATTTTCTTAAGTGCTTTTCTAGATTTAAGTACAAATAATTTAGTATATTAATTTAGAATCTTAGAATAAATAAATGTATAAACAATTCAAATAAAAAAATATTCAACTCTGAAAAACCGACTCCGGAGATTAACTTAAGATAAAAATCCACTTAAATGTCTCGATTGCTTCCCGCCTTGCAACATAGTCGTCACAAACGTTGCCAATCTCACAAAGCTTAGTACTTTGTTGCTGCGTTGGAGACAAAAGCTTTTTCTCGTTTTCGTTTGTTAAGTTAAAAATAAATATTTCTTCTCTGTAGGAAATGTCTTCGTAGAAAAAAAAATATTCCCATTTCCTCGTTCTATTTTTTGTTGTGAATAAAATTATTTCGATCCGGAAAAGCATGGGAATAAAATCATGCCTTAATTTAATTCCCTAAAGATATATATATTTAATTCTAGCATTATGAAATACTTTTTGTCTTAGAAATTTAACCTAAGACCAATTCACTGCATATGTTAAATATCATAATAATTATTTTTCTAAGCAAATCAGTTTTTGAAGGTTTGTTACATAAATAAAGTTTTAGAGCACTGTCAATACCAGAGCATGCAATAACAAATTGAAAAGATGAAATATGTTTTTTTAAAAAAAAATTTCGAATAAAATAACATTATAAAATAGCATTTCCTCCCTAGAATGCTTACCGGTTTCTCATACACAAATTGAATTTGAGAGTTGCTTCCTGATAAAAAAAATGTTGTGACGCCTCGAGTAAGAAGCAGAAATGCGTACCAGCACGTTTCTGACTTTGATAAAGGTCGAGTACTGGGATTGTGGTTTACTGTATCGCTATATTGCTACTCGCGTCGGTCGAGATCCAATGACTGTTGGCAGAATATGTAATCGATGGGTTCAACACGGTAATACGGAACACTGCTGGATCTAAACGGCCTTCTATCACTAGCAGCCTAGAAGACAGTCATGTTACCCACATAGCCTTAAGATATCGTACAGCCACGTCACACACCCTGAGTCAAGAATTCTGGGCGTTTTCAAGACAACAATTGTCTGCACGAACAGTTTAACGACGTGTGCAGTACTATGGACTCTCAGCTCCATCGCTTGCGACTACCCTTGATGCTGCACTACAAACAGAAACATATTCAATAGTTTGATTAACGATGAACCTGGGCGCACGAATGGGGATACGTCATTTTTTCAGATGAATCCAGGTTTTGTTTGTGATGGATCTATCCGTTATCCTTCAACTAATACCCTAGGGAAATCTTTGGGCTATCAATTCGCGTTATTTAACTAAATATTCATTAACTTTTAATATTCATTTACTTGTTCATATATGATGGTTATTTGTTTCCGAAACGAAATGGAATGTATCCCTATTGACGTCTACCTAGCTTGGCACAGAAGCTTAATGGTCAAGGACATGGACTCGTGGTCGACGTGTCATGAGTTCAAGCCAAGTATCGCTGAAGACCCGCCATGCAGAGGGGCTGATGCACATTAAATCTACCGAGGCTCAAACATCTTCCCTTTGGTGAATGGTAGCTAGGAGAGAAGGGTGACAGCTCTGGTGTCGTCCTCGTCTTTTGACCATGGTTTAAAATTGTGAGGTCCGTCGCCAAAAGCCATCAGAAAGCTGAACAGTGCAACGTTATTATTCACTCATTTACTCACTAGTTTTACTGTGGATGAGATGCCGATTATCCGTTTTTAAAGGTAATAATTTGTTATTATTAAAAGTAAAACAGTTTTTGGCGATGCAACAAATGTGATGGTTATTATATTGAACTACCATGCGTGAAGCTATCAAATTAGTTTCTCTATTACTGTTATATTAATTTTAACAACAAAGCCATTTTATGAATACTGATGCCAGATATTTTTCCTAATGTATTCCACTGCATTTTTAGGTATTTCTATCTTACCAAAATAGTATGTAGAAGATAAAAGTAAAAAACAGTTAAACTGTACTACATACCCAGCTAAGAAAATATCAAATGAATTAATGTTATGAGTTTTCCGTCTACCTATACTAAAAATTCCATAAGCAAATGCATTTGTTCAAATGAATAATTCTCTTTTTCCTAGATCGATGGATATAATTTCAAGAAAATTGCATGTACAATATTCAGAAAATATACTTCAGTATATATTTATTTTTACTTTGAAAGAAATAATCTCCTGTGTATCTATAATGATCAGAGTTTTGAGCGTTGTCATAAAACATATCGAGCTTACAATATGAAATACATCAAAAAAAGCCTCCTGGGGTTTAGCTAACTATACCTTTATTATCTAATACATCTAAAATTCATGAAACTTTTAAAAATATTCCTGCGGCTAAAAAAATCTGTATTCTACTCTAAAAGAAAATTAATACAGAAAAAGAAGTCATACTATACAGACGTGAAAAAATCTAGCGGGTTTTTACATTCGCTGCTTAGAAAATACATTACTCAAAATTAAATCCACTAGAACCAGTGATTCCTAAGTTGGTCTATATCGACCCCCAGGGGTATGTGACGACCTGCAAGGGGTCCACGCCAGCAAAAAAATAATTTGGGAGTCCGTGAGGTGTAAATAAGGGTCTACGATGGTGACTCTCATTAAACCAGATCGTGATTTTATTTGTTAAAAGTAATTTTATCAAGTGGAAATCAGACTTATCTATTTAACAGATTTATTTACTAAATTTAATGAGCTTAGTTTCAGTTACAAGGCAACAGCATAAATTTCAATAACACAAGGACCTCGTTTCTGCGTTTCTTGCCAGAATTAAGCTAAAGGAGTATAATATTGGAAGTCCCGAATTTTCCCAGTTTCGAAATTGGTCATAGACAATCTGGCAGGAAAAAGACATTTTAAACTACGCTCAACATTTAAGTGCCCTTTTTTTTTAAATTATGAAACTAGGTTTGAGAAGGCTTTGACTATGGTAATACCACAGTAGGCAGTGAATTCATATGGTCACATAGGAAAAAAAGGTCAGATTACGAGAATTAGACACTAGGAACAGGAACTAACAAAGATTTTAAAGTAAAGTTTTGAAACGGATGTCAGCAATTTCGGCTTTAAAAAGATATACCTGTTATTTATCCCAAATTATGGAATAGCTTGCGAAAGTTTTTAATTGCTTTTTCCACAGAGAAAGAGTTTCAGTGCGTTTGCCGATCTCCAAAACAAAAAAAAAAGAAAGAAGAAAAGACTGGACACTGTTAACTGAGGAGATATTTGGGGTTAAGCTTGACAAGAGTAATGTTAAATGTTGAAAATTTGTTATAGAATCCTGAGATTCATCCCTCCCACTAAAAACATTTGCTTGTTGCTCAGTTATTTTGTATGCATATTAATTAAATTTTAATTTAATTAGTTAACAAATGTTTCTTAAGTTTTAAAAACTATATTTTACAACAATTATAAATTTAAATCCTTTAAAGTTACCAGCTATAAAAAAGACATTTAAGCTGATGAATGTGCAAAAATTGAATATTAGTAGGGGTCTGCCCTAAACCGTAAATCTTAACAAGGGACCTATGAGGCAGAAGAGTGTGGGAACCTCTGCACTAGACAGTTGAAATGGGGGGAAACATCAAAATAAAATAGTCTTCGCAAACAACAAAGGACAGGAATAAAGGCCCTTATTGACTGGCCTTGGTAGGTGGATCAAATAAACACCCCTGCCAAGGTCAACAGCTTGTCGCCGAAGTGGTGACCCGGATGTGAATAGAACACTTTTCGTCGACGTTGCGAGCAATCTCTTGTTGAGATGGTGGATCTAGTTGACGCATGCGTGTTGCCGTTTTGAGTCACTAGTCGTGATTTATTGAGAAAGTCTTAGTTAGACTCTCTATGGAATGAGAATGCATAATCAACAAGTATTGTTAGACTGTGCTGCCATCTAGTATTCAATTCCTGCGTCACCATTTCGGCGACAAGCTGTTAATTTTGGCAGAGGTGTTTATTTGATCCACCAACCAACCGGTCCGTAGCTACGCCTTGTATGCCCCAGACGACTGACACGAGTTGAATCCCTATTCTGGCCATTTTTATTCCAGTCCTTTGTTGTTTGCGACTTGCAGAAGGAGGTCTGAAAGTCTCTTATACACAAAACTATTTACTCTTAATACCTAAAAAAACAATTATTATCCTAATTTTTGACGACAGACTCCAATCGATCGTAAGAATGGACCACCGCAGAAAAGTGCGTTATTTTTTAAACACGATTCATTTCGGTTTGATGGATTTCAAAATGGTATTTTTTTTATGTTTGCCAACATCTTTAGAAGTCCAATCACGAGAAATCTGATACCGGAAATTACAGGCAGACCTACAGTTGCTAAATCCCGAAAAAAAGTTCTTTATATGGAAAATTCGTTATATAGAGGTTCATTTTTCAACATACTTTAAAAACAACAAATATTTTTGATTCATAAACACTATACATCAAGAAAAGTTATTATTCACACCTTTTGTAAATTAATATCTATTTATGTTATATATATATATATATATATATATATATATATATATATATATTGCCCATCAAAAAAGAAAGAAAAACTGCAGGGGAAAAAAAGAAAAAAGATTGTCATTGTATTCACAACATTAAAAAAAATTAATTTTTATTAAAACTAACGAATTTTAAGGATATTTTCTCTCTCTCTAATTTAAATTACAGGTAATTCTAAACATACGTTATTTTAAAACTAGAAACTCTAAACATACATTTAATTACTCATAAAATCTTTTAATTTTGCTTGAGTTTTTTAATTGAAATAATGCTTCGTTTCATAATACACCTCACATTTTGGCAATGCACCAAAAATCCTTCAGGCGTATTCTCTTCACACTGTAATCAGCGGTAATCGTTTCAAATGAATTTATGAATACTACAAATGAACGGGAAGCTAGTTCAAGCACACTGGGTCACGAGACAACTCCGCTGAGGGTGTAAGAGGATATCGAAGATGTTTCTCGTGAACTGGACAAAGAGGGTTAAAGGTTGGACTTCTTGGAAGAAACGCCCAGAATTCTATTGTTTTCATTGCGATTTTATCCTCTCGTAATAAAACTAGTTCAAGATTTATGACCACCATAAAGACGGTGCTTTTCAAAATTTCTATACTCGCGACCCAAATTTCAATCATAATTTTCCTCATCCCCCCCTTCCATTTAATAACAATGTATTGAATGCAGTAATAATGTATAATATACTTTAGAGAGAAAGCTACAGTACGACTTTAATTATAAACCATACAAATTATCAAGATAAGTATTAAATTTTGTATATAATTTTGTATATGATAAACTCATGAAAAAATAACTAGTAAATATTAAAATTGTTCTTAACTTAGTTAAGATAATTAGTACCTAATATATTGTGTCGCACTGATCCATTTATATGTATAGTATATCAGAGTAAAGTGTATTTTTATTATGTCCAAATATATTTTGTTTTGCTTCCTTTTAGTAAATTGATAATTTTTGAATAATCTTTTGATTTCAAATTTTTGATATGCTTGCGCCCCTTATAGGGTAATTACGCCCCCCAAGGGGAGCGTGCCCCACAGTTTGAAAAACACTACCGTAAGACATATTAAAAGAGAGAATAATTTGATATGTCTAGAAGTGTGTAATTCAAAAATAGGGTGGGAAAAAAATTGAATCACAAGAAAAAAAGTTCGTTATATAGAAAAATTTGCAATATAGAGGTACTTAATATGGAGGTTCGGTTCGACTGCAGTTTATTTATATCGATCACTTTTTAAGGCTTATTTAACTGCAAAGAAAGTGATTCATCGTTGAAGAGACAAATAAAAGTATTGTATTTAAAATAAGAAAAATTATTTCTATCATTTATATATATAATCAAGAGTTACATTTAACTCGAAAAGCAAAAATGACAACATTTTCCAAAAATGCAGGCTTTATTAATTTACATGCATTAGCATTTAGAAAACTATCCAAGTTAGATAATACAATCCATACCATCTTCATTTCTAGTGATGATATGTATCCGCTTATGTGTATTGTAATCCATAAACCCTAAGCTAATTATGAGCTTATGTTTGGATTCTAAATCTTATCTTACACATTTGAATAACCAAAGAAAAATAGATTATTTTTCATTGTCTATCTATAAAATCAGAACTAAATTTTTTATACATTTTTATGACTTTATTTTTAAGATGTTCCTTTCCAGTCCTTTATTGTGTCAAATTCCTTCAATAATAAAAAAAATGATAAATAGTATGGAATTTAATATGAATATATATAATTTAAGTCTATGTTTTAGTTAGCACAAGCAGCAATTCATACAGTAGCTTGTAAAATTGAACTAGTCTCTCTGTGTGTGAGTGCCTGGTACGCAATCTTTCAATCATCAATCTTTGTGGTGGATCACAAGTCGTTTATGGTTGGTCAAGTTTCCTTCTCACAGCATTCCCAGAATGCAATGTTTTATACATTTACAATCTATATACGCTGCTTCGTTTAGAGCTGTTTCGGTTTAACGCTCTTTTATTTGAGTTGTGGGCTTCCCCAAAATTGCACGCAGCGTTAGGTTTCCCGATATCCAAAGCAGTTTATCTGTGTTTCTTCTTCTTGCGGTGTTATACGAAAGTATTTCTACCGTTTCAAACATTTGTTGATGCTATTTGTAAGCATAAATTTATATAATATAATGATTTCTATGGTGACAAATATTATGATTTTTAGTTTTTATCATGACTAATAATAATAAAGAAAGAAAATAAAGCAACAAGAAAAAGCATTCCACTAGAAACTAGAATGCAAGTGTTCAGATGATCAGATACTGATGAACGTCAATCTCAAATTGGTGCTGCATTGAATTTGAAAACTTCAACAATAAGGACCATTCTTAAGAATAAGGAAAAAATATTTTCACTGGCAATTGCAACTACGACAAGCTCTGCAACTAGAATTACCCGTTTTAGAAATAATACTATAGAGGAAATGGAAAAATGACTTTCTATATGGGTTGATGACGAAATTGAACGCAATATGCTATTAAGCCAGTCTACCTTCTTAATAAAAAGGCAGAAAATTGGAAATACAGAAGAGACAATCTGAAATGTAAGCATACTGACTTAGAATTTTATTTATTTTTATATATATATTTGTTTATCATGTTTCTCTGTATTTGTCAGAAATAAATTTTTGTTTCATTGTTATAAAAAACATAATTAATAAATTTAATGGTAAAATACCGGACCAATTTTCCACCCATCTTCCCCTATAACCCCATTATTTACATAAGATAACCTCGTTTAACGCTGTTTCATATTACGTTCAACTTTGATGGAACGTATACTCGCGTTAAGCGGGGTCTTACTCTGTATTTTCAAAGTTTCCTTTTTAAATATTTTCTTAAACTTATTCAAAAGAATATTGATTTGTACAAAATAACTTTTTCTTTGTGTTACGTGAGGACGAAATTTCTCTTTTCATTTCAAAAACGTCCAAGAGAATCGGATCAGAATTTTGTCAGTGGAATTGTTTTCAAACAAGCGTAGATTCTTTGAAACACAAGCAACAGGATATGTAAGACAAGAATTCATTAAAAATAAAAATTTCATTTGCATTTCTAAAGGAAAAGAAGCTACTGCATCGAAACAGAAGCTCAAAATGACAGTTGCAAGGAATTAATTTCTACCCGGGCTTTAGCAGCGGGGAATATATCTTTTATTTTAGCCGATTCAATAACGAGAACATGTCGCATTTTAATTAAAACGATTGGAATAATAGATTAGGAATTATTCCGCTTTCAATCGTGTTTCCCTGTGTATGTTTTAGTACAGGTCACTGGGGAAGAGTTGTTTGATTTGCTTAACAAAACGTGTTCCAAGAATATTCGCAAAACAACTCGGGAAAGTGATGTTCATTCACCGTGTTTGTGTCAGTTCAAAAATTTACTCCATTCGTTTCACCATCCGTTTGTAAATTGACGGAAAACTGAAGATAATTTGCTTACATCAAATAATTTTTTAAAGAGAGGGATTGGAAAAGTCTTTTAGAATATAACTGCCTTGGATTAAAACTTTAAAAAAAAGTTTTTGAATGCTGAAAATATCTATTTATTTTGCATTATTTTCACACATTTGATTTAATATTTTCATTGTAAGAAACAATAGAGACTACTTGTTATACGTCTGGAAATTAATTTTTTTCTTGAACCTTGCTACAAAGAAACTTTTGTCCAAAAATAATATTGTAATCATTAAACGAAAGCTTGGATTGTGTGTGTGAAATGACATCACAGATTTCAAAAACTTTGCATCATCTACATCAAATTTCTCTTAGTATTTTAAAGAATTTAATAATAAGTAAAAATTTCTAGATAAAGGCAAGAAATTTTAGCGATTATAAAGAAAAATTCATTATAATTTTAATTAATACACAAAAACAAGAAAAAATGATGTATAATAATGAATATTAATAAAAATCATTACGTTTGTGTGTGCATTATTTGTGCTTAAATTGTCAAAATTATATAATACATTTTAAAAATCTTAGTGTGTGTATATATATATATATATGTGTGTGTATATTATGTATGTATGTGTGTGTGTATTATGTATGTATGTGTGTGTATTATGTATGGATGTGTGTATGTGTATTATGTATGGATGTGTGTATGTGTATTATGTATCGATGTGTGTACTTATATATGTGTATTATGTTTGATGTGTGTATGTGTATGTATGTAGTGTGTATGTGCATGTCTGTCTGTCTGTACGTAGTGTGTGTGTGTGTGTGTCTGTCTGTCTGTATGTATGTATGTATGTAGTGTGTGTGTGTGTGTGCGTGTCTGACTGTATGTATGTAGTGTTTGTGTGTGTGTCTGTCTGTATGCGCGTGTGTACGTTTGCGTGTAAATGTAATGTGTGTGTATGCAGTGTGTTTGTCTCTGTGTATTCGTGTATCTATGTGTGCGTTTGCATATGTGTGTGAAAGTATGTTACTTAATTTATTACTAAATTCCTATTTAATAAAGCATTATCCTTGTAATGTAGTAAACTATAGTCTTTTTATAATCACGACCCGTAATTAATTCCATATTTTTTAGTTTTTAAATACATAACTACTGATGGGAGGTTCAAAGTCAGTTTTTTGGAATTCGTTTCAATTTCCCCTCACTGGACAGTGACATTCCTTCTGCAAGGGTGTGCTAGAGATTTCCCGCGCCTGGGGGTCACTAGACCCATAAATTGCGGGATGCATCAACAGATTTCCCGCTCTCCCGAAAGTTCAATAAACCCTATGCTGTAACTCTGCGCTGGTCTCTGGACCAATCAGAGGCAATTAAGTGGACAAGACAAAGAGTCCGCTCTAGGATTTTTAGGTGAAAAGTCGTAAAATAAAACGGGACGCACCCCGATTTTGAGAGAGAGAGACACAGACAGAGCCGATCCCAGAGCTAGAGAATCACAAAATAAACTTCCGCGGAGACTCCGGGCGTCAACCATGTCCATTCTCCTACCCTGCTTTTTCCCTCTCTCAAGCTAAGTTAAATTTTGATCTTGTAGTGAAGTAAATTTCCAGATACTTGTGCTTAAAAAATAAATTTAATAATGTTTTAAAACTATACGAGCAGTGTGAGTGTTTTAATTTTAGAATTAGTTAACTTAATTAATTGTCATGATGCGATGTGAAATTAGGAATCTGGGTTCGAACTTATAGAATTTAAGCAAAGCTAAAATAGCGTCGCATCACTACATATTTTTTCACATTTTATAAATTAAGGGGAAGAGCTGATCGAGTATGATATGAAATAAGGAAAACTTTTCAAGTTAATTTTATGCAAATTATGATTTTTTTATTATAAACTAATGAAGAGATTTGTAAACAATTCCGTTTGAATATATCGCATATTTTCTGAGAAAGGTGACTATCTAAATCAGCAAATTTTAAATTCAAGTAGATGTGTCAATTAGTGTAACTAAACTCCGCGGCAAAAGGGGGATCCGACAATTTCAAATAATTATAAAAAAAAGGCAAAAATGGTCCGATTCGTTAGCGGTTTTTGCCAAAATTATTCTTTTTGTCAGTGTTTTCTTTGAAAATAAATTTTAAAGCTCAAAAAATGTCAATAGAGGGCGCTTTAGACTTTGGAGTAATGAACTACTATTTTTTACTGTTATTTTTTGTAAAGGGTGTTTTTTTAGAGGTATAGAACTTTAAATTGCAATAAAAACAACGATGTATTATTCGATTAACATGAATTTTTTATTCGAAAGATAATCTTGTGGCATTACATTTTAAATATTATTTCTGGCATATATGCCAAGGCTGGCTCGGATGTAGTCCAAACTGGACATCCAATTTTCGATGACTTTTCCATGTTTTGTGGCGGTATATCGGCAAATAACACGGCGAATGTTGTCTTCCAAATGGTCAAGCGTTTGTGGCTTATCCGCATAGACCACTGACTTTACATAGCCCCACAGAAAATAGTCTAGCAGTGTTAAATCACAAGATCTTGGAGGCCAATTCACAGGTCCAAAACGTGAAATGAGGTGGTCACCAAACGTGTCTTTCCATAAATCGATTGTGGCACGAGCTGTGTGACATGTTGCGCCGTCTTGTTGGAACCTCAGCTCCTGGACATCATGATTGTTCAATTCAGAATGAAAAAGTTAGTAATCATGGCTCTATTCCCGATCACCATTGACTGTAACGTTGTGGCCTTCATCGTTTTTTGAAGAAATACGGACCAATGATTCCACCAGCCCATAAAGCTCACCAAACAGTCAGTTTTTCTGGATGTAATGGTGTTTCGACATACACTTGTGGATTAGCTTCACTCCAAATGTGGCAGTTTTGTTTGTTGACGTAGCCATTCAACCAGAAGTGCGCTTCATCGCTAAACAAAATTCGCTTATGAAAATCGGGAACAACGGCAATCTTGTTTTGGGCCCATTCGACGAATCTAAAAGCGTTGTTCAGGCTTGAGTCTATTTGATGAATTGCCAAACCAAACTGAGAATAAATCACTTGACAGCTGTTAAATCGGTCGCCATCTTGTAAAGTAATGCCAACTTAAACTCCTATACCTGGAAAAAAAACATTCTTTATCACATTAAATGTTTTCAAAAGTTTAGACTTAAATTTAAATTTTGAGCTCAAAATTTGAATCGTTGGGGGTAATTAAGTAGCACAAACTCCTCCTCAACTGGACACAGTTCAGTTATTCGCGATCCTCGATGCGAATAGGCAGAAACTACTTCCCACTAAACGTAAAATAAACGAGAGTTATTCATAAGTTATTCATAACAGACATGAGCAATTTCTCCCCGCAAAATAAACTATTATGCAAAACACTCGAGTTCCAGGCAAAGTGTAGTACACAAGGATTTAACTGTACGGTGCAAACTATATGTAAGGATGTAAGGTTCGACTGCAAAGTGTTTCATCCAACATAATGACTCGTATGTTGTTCCAACATGACGAGCACCTGCACATTTCAGCGTAGATGTGCGAAGTGCATTGAATACAACATATCCAGGACGATGAATTGGACGGGGTGGTCCGGTAAATTGGCCGGCGCGCTCGCCTGACCTCTCCTGCCTAGACTTCTTCCTCTGGGCCCAGATGAAGAGTCTTGTTTACGCAAGCCCCGTCGACTCCGACGAGGCCCTGGTTGCGTGAATTGCCGTCATAACAGGCGATATCCGGGAGATGCTCGAGGTATTTGCTAATGCTCGACAGTCCCTCCGCCGGCGGTGTGAGGCTTGCATCTTTGCTGATGAGTACTCTTTAGAGCAGTTTTTGTGATTCCACAAGAAACTCTTGTGTGTACCGTTTTCTACGTGTCATCATTCATTCAACCTTCATTCATGCGCACTACGTGCGTACATCAAATTGTTTATTTTTATTTTGAGCAGAAAAGTTGTTCATGACTATTATGAATAACATTTTTTTTATTTTGTCATCCCTCTCTAGTTTATTTTACGTGTAGGAGGTATAATAGTTGCTACCTGGTCTACGACACCAAGATCGGGATAACTGAACTCTGTTCAGAGGGAAGGGAGTTTCAGATTTCACCTCCTGAACACAATCCCGCTTGCGCTACTTAACCAACCCCAACGAATCAGATTTTGAGCTCAAAATTTAAGTTTAAGTCTACGCTTTTGAAAGCATTTATTGTGATACAAAAAATTTTGGTAAAAAATAGTTTTGTTACTCCAAAGTCTAAAGCGCCCTCTATTGTCATTTTTCTAGCTTTACCTTTAAAATTTATTTTTCAAGAAAATGCTGACAAAAAAAAATAATTTTAGCGAAAACCTCTAACGAATCGACCCATTTTTCCGTTTTTTATAATAAATAGAAATTTTGAACCCTAAACTTTAATGGCACCTATTTCCTTTGGAAGACGTTTGGAATCCTAAGTTTCCCATTTACTATTGTTTGTCTTGATGTGTACTATCACCCCTTAAAGTTTTGCCGCAGAGTTTAGTTGCACCCTGTATATCTTTCATTTTCCAACAAAAATTTCCTAATTTGGTTTCCCTTTTTGGTACGTTTAAACTTAAAAGAATTTGATACATCCAGGTAACAATCAACCTCATTTATTTATTATTTTTGTATATATTCAGGTATTTTTATTTAAATTCTTTATAAGTTTCTTGCCTAATCTTAAATCTGCAGAACTAGGCATTTTTTAATTTCCACCCTACTATCATCTTTTAAATATTTTTCATTATACAATAAATTTAAAATATATTAAGCTTAATTGCATATTTTAATTTATTTGTCCGTCACTAGTTCGAAAATTCCTTCCAATTTCATTTATATTTGTTATTATAATACATGTTTAAATATTTAATGTTTCATTGATTGTTTTAATTAAAATATTCGAAGATAATATTATCGTCTGCATTAATAATTTATCTGCACTTCAATAACTTATCGTTTGCGTTAAACTAAATATTTGATTTTTTGATTTTACGTGTCGTGTCAAAATCGTCTGCTTTGAATAATTACGTTATTATATTTGGCGTTATTATTTGCTTTTGTATAAATTCGAGAATGTTTGTACTTCGGAAGATTATTATTAAAGTTTAAACCTCATTTGTATAATACATCATACATCATTAAATGTAGCTTCATTTATTTATTTTTTCAAGTCTTTTGTTTGAGTTTCGTAAATATTACTATTTAAATGAAGTTGAAGCATGATTTTCTTAAGAGTCAGAGTCTGGTCAGTATTTTTTCTTAATGAATGATGCGTAAGGACCTGATATAAATTTCAACTTCCTTGACTTTTATTTTAATAAGAAAACAAAAGTCTTAATTAGTACGGTTTAAATCATCACTAAAGAGTAATGGAGGTAGAAATTTAATTTTTGTCGTTCCTAACATTTTACTCCAGCCAGATTTGTACATTTCTTCATGGCTTTTTAACATCCTTCCACTTCCTGAAAGACGTCAATTGTGCTGACGAATCTCTAATCTATAATGGATTTTTCAGTTCTAAGAAAAGGAAAAAGTCATTTAGGGCAAAATTGGGGGAATAGGGAGGAATTTCAAAACTCCATCGCTCGGAATTTTTAGCCGCAACTCAAGAATAATAATGAGTAGATGTATTGTTGGTCAGAAGACCGTTGCCACAGGGATCATACTGCACCGTTCTTTATGAGAGCATCAGGTGTTTAATTCCGCAGCGTGCAGTAATAGACACTGTGGATAGACTGATTTTTTCTACGTATTCTATTAACACATTGAAAGCAGTATGTAAAGAAAAGTAGATAGCCAGAATCCCTGCATATTTTTTTTGCAAAATATTCAAAATTTCAAAGACGAAAAACGTGAATTCCCGTCGTTTTTCTTTTTAAACTGTTGGCGATGAATGTTAAAAATCAATGTCGTTTGCAGAAACGCCAATCATTACGAAATATACTATCGACGTTTTTTAAACAGTAATTTTTGGCTCACAATATTGCAAAGTTTTGAATTTAACGTATAAAGACACTATTTTGAAAAATATTTTTCAAAAAAATACTTATTATAAAAAGTAGTAAATATAACGGTTGGCACCTCTGTAAACGAAGCGAATTTTTGTTATCCGACACCAGCAATCGAAAAATAGAAGATGAGAATTCACGTCTCCTTTCTTCCAAATGTTAAGATGATACCATGACCCTCCCCCCAAACAAAATACAACATGCCCTCCTTGCAGATTTCTAAACCTTAAGCTTCTTAGAGAGAAGTGTTCTTATCCACATTGTTCATCTTTTTGGTCTCTAGATCCAACTGGTAGATCCAAGACTTCTTCCGTAGTTACCAGAGGATCCAAAAAGATCCATCATCTTGCTCCACAATACTCAACATCTCCTTTGATAGGTTACGCCATATTTGCCTCTGAAAAGGATTGAGTAATCGTAGAATTCTGTATGCTGACACCTTTGATATGTGCAATTTTTAGTGAGCATTTTTGCACGCACTTTCAACATCTTCAGCGAGAATCATGAAAAATCATGAGCGAAAGTAACTAAGTAGAACTCTGGATTTTGTCTGGCAGCCGTAGTTCAATTCAACACCTCAAAAAACTGGGTCCACATAGGAGATAAAATCAATTTATATATCCTACGGAGAGTTAAGCAGATCCTCTCCCACCATCTGAAAGTACATTTCCAATGGATCCGTCCCATGTCAATATCTACGGAAATGAATTGGCCGACACTCTTGCAAAAGAGGGAATAGATCATCCGGTCCCTTCCACCTCAGAGCTCACATATTTAGAATTATGTTTAAGGTAAAATGTCCATAAAAAAGAAAATGAGTAAAACCTCCGCTTCATAAATGGTATAAAGGCGGTGGTACCACGGCTTTCTTTATCTCTTCCTTATGACAGACAATCCAACCCTTGTTTGTCCTGACTTACCAGTAGGCACTTAAGGGTTTCACCCCTTTGATGGGATAAAAAAAAAAATTAAAAATTTTTTTTTCATAAATTGCTTCCTTAACACGTCTAGAAAACGGTCGTAAAGTAATTTTTTTAAATTTGAAGTCGTTATAAAGAAGCAGGTGTTAGAAGAGCGCGCTAAGTTAAAATCTTCATTGACATGAAACTTTAAACGCGCATTTTTCTCAAAACTGTGTTTTTCAAACTTTCCTCCA
This sequence comes from Trichonephila clavipes, assembly GCA_019973935.1. Taxonomy (NCBI): domain Eukaryota; kingdom Metazoa; phylum Arthropoda; class Arachnida; order Araneae; family Nephilidae; genus Trichonephila; species Trichonephila clavipes. The sequence continues at coordinate 2,311,658 of BMAU01014652.1, read as the reverse complement.
TCATATCGCAAGAACGGTTTGACCGAATGACTTAAAATTTATAGAGTAGACTCAGCACAAATATACGCACCAAATGAATTACGATAATTCCAAAATTCAAAATATTTCTATTTTTTATAGCAAAAACATAACAAATCCCATGAAATTCGAAACTTTTTCTTCAGTGGTCTACCAAAACTCCAATTTTTGATATTTTCAAATGAGTAAAGTCCATTCGGTGCATTTAAGCTTACATAGATTAAAACACCGTTACTTTCTTTTATTTCAAATAACCCAATCAGCCGGAATCGTGGAGGAAGTGAGCGTCCATTTTTTCGAGGCGAGTGTGTTCAGAGCGCTATAACTCACGTTCTATTGGGTATTTTTGGCTAAAAATTTGTATACATACTCTTACGTTGCATATAAATAAATTATAAAACACTTGAAGTTCTATCATTTTACTAGTTGTCAAAAAAAATCCTATAAATAATGAAAAACACGTCGTCACGTGGGTGAACCTCCTTAAAAAGTCTCACTTTTCGGAAGGCAATAATTCCTATTTACTCTATTCCTATTTCCCCTAAATTCCAGCTAGAACTGGCTTCACCTCAGCGTACCTTGTACTGTCTTGTACTGAACTGGGAAGATTTTCCTGACAATCTACTTCTAGAATCGGACTTCATTAAAGTCAGAGCTTTCACTGAGATCTGGTCTGACCAGACGGTAGATTAGTAACACACACACTTCCATAACCAAGATCTCTCATTCATAATAATTTTAATAGTTGTTCCTTTGGTCTAATAGGATACCTTCACCTTTTTCCCTATTGCAGCATCTCCACTGAGTGATGGTCTTCCACTTCTTGCATCGTCTGTGAGGGACTGTAGCCAGTTCCAAAATTCATTTTACAAATCACAACAGAATTATATAACAGCCTTTCATTTCCGTAAACTGCCATCATGGATTTTTCTAGCCACTGTAACTTTTAAAATGAACGAACTTAATCACACTAGGAGCTTCTGTCTTTTCCATTCTTCAGGGTATTTCAACTTAAAAATTTCTGAAACCAAACCAATCAATCGCTTCTATTTACAACATTTTGTACATAAGGATAAATTCACCTGAAGAATAAATTTTGTCAGGTAGCAATGGGCTATTCCCGAAGTTTATCCTTTCCAACTCAGATTTTCTGCAGTTCATTCAAATTGACACTTTAAGCTAGAAAAGCGCCCCACCACAAATGAACTTCATTTTTAGATAGTGTATAAATAGTCAAAGAAGTAGGTGATTATATAATAGTATATGATTATAGATAAAAGTAGACGCTTGTGAATCACATTGCCTCCTTAATGCGCGCCAGAAACATTTATATATTGTTTTAATATCTTGCAGCAGCACTTGATGAATACATCATTCTCTGGAGTAAAATCCTTCCATACAAACAAGCATTGAGTAACAACAAAACAAATAATCAAAACACAGAAGCGTAAACACAATCAGAGAGTCAGTCAGATTACAGAGCTTGTAACTGCTCTCTGGCCCTCAAGTATCTATTGTAGGTGTTACCAGAGACAGCAGGGCAAATCTCCAGGTGATCAACATTCATTCTCTTTGCACAAAACACAGTTTTGGAGAGAAAAGGATCTTTAGTCTATATAGTTGACTAGCAAGGTAGTCGTACCCTGTTTCCTGCCTGAAAGCGGAAATTGCACGCCGTCTCGGGTGATCTGGGATTTCACTTAGCGTCTTCATTCAAGACTTGCGACAGAACCATATTGTTATAGCCACTTTTAAGGCTCAAGTTTAAGAAGGATTTACAATTATTTCAAGTCCGAGGGGTTGCATCTCGTTCAGATAAGTACAAATGAATTCTTACCTTTCCCAGACTGTTTTGCCCGCCAATCGCGTAGTCATCTCTAGTGTTTAACTTAATAAAATGAAACTGCTCACTCATTTTGCTTTTCGTCATTTCGAATTTGATCTGATGCTTTTATCACCCGTGCTTGTTTTCGGATTGGCCCCTTGGGATCAAATCAATTTGCATGGGCGTGACCTTCACCTCAACCATCATGAGGAGGAGGTTCTGCGACAACCACAGTTATTTCTTAGTATTAATTAAAACTTTGCGATACCTCTAGTAAGAGAAATAAAACTCATCCAAAAACAAAATGTCTTCAGAGAAAATGTTTAATAAGTTTAGTGGAATGGTATGACGTATAAGCTATCAAAATAATTAGAATTCACGGAATATTGAGTTTTATATGCAAATAAAAATACCGACAAAGAAATGTTTCCAAGAATTTTAAGGAAATTTAAATTTAGCCTGAAGTGTAGTATAGACACGGTCAATTTTTGATTATAAAGTACGTAATATATTTAAGAGAAATATAAAATTTTAAAATAATTATTGAAAACCTTTTAAAATTAATATTCTTAAACATCCATTTAATGTAAAACACAATGGAAGCTATTCAAGAGTCTTTTTGGAGAACAAAATATAACTTATAGATTATAATGTTTCTTTTGCAAATATTTTTACAAACTAAGGTATTAACCGAAATATCATGGATAATTTTTATCTCACTTCAAAGCATATAAAAATGATTTTTATTTAATAGAGAATAAATGCGATTTTGTAAAATTTAATCTCTATATTTTTAGTTCGTGAAATTAAATTTAAAAAAATAAATGTCAAGTAATTTTCTTGGAATTTTGTTTCTGTTAAATTATTCAGAGAAATTTCGTTTTTCCTTTGCTTTAAATTGTTTTTTATTCTCCTGTTACGAAGTTAAATAGCAATTTTTCAGTTAATAAAATCAAGAATGACATCAATTAGAGGAATATATGAAGTGGTTATTTAAATTATAAATTACATGGTTATTATTTGTAATCCCATTAAAATGATTAAAAAGTTTTCAATTGCTTTTAATAACTTATTTTATTACAAAATAAGCTTAGTGTATATATGTATAAGAAGCTAGACATCGCATTTTTCTATATACTATAATTAACAAAATTGATTCATTGCTAAATATTTTTTGTGTCTATTTTTTCCTTTTCCAATTCATTTGTTTCGTTTTTAATTACTATCATGAATAATATTGTTTTTATTTCTTACATTATAGTTAATTTGAAACTTAAATCTGTCTGAATATTTTAATGCAAATAAAAATTCACGAGTATTCTTATAGCGGAGCTATAAGGAAAACCTCCCCCCATAGATTTATTTTTCATGGCGCTATCAATAAAATTCTTTTGGAATAACTTTTAAATAAAGTATTAAAAGCAAAAAAAAACCCTTCTGGAAAGAGATTTTTAACGAATATTTTGTTTTAAAAATGCAATTTCTGATGAGTTTGTGTATCCCCTGCGTTGGGGAAACCCTTTCTCCACTATTCACGCGACCTATGCCTGAGATAAGGAAAGAAGAACCACTAAATCCTGCCGTACTAAAATCAGTTTATTATGATCTTAGTTTATATACAATACAACAACAATACTAGTCTAAGAGGATGATGATCAAGAGTGAGTAGACGCAACACGTATTACTGATAAATAGCGCAATTAACACTATCTTTATAGATTAATTCCTATCCTAATAGTAACCGATCTAACCTTAAAGTTTAATTGAATAAGCCAACGCTAATTCTTTGCACGCACAGCTGCGGTCCGTAAATCTTTAAGCGAACTTTTAATGTGACTAGCTCTGGCTGAGCCAATCTTCCTCTTGTCTCGGATCCACTTGTAATTCAATTAGACAGGCACTACTAGACGACGCACCGAATTAAAACTTTTAGTCTAGAACCTTATCTCACTTCACTTAGTTTACTTAGCGATCACTTAGAGCTTCACTTAGAGATCATTTCTAGCAATACTTCTCCACTTAGCGACCTTCGCGAATGCTAACATTCCAATATAGGTATAATTTCTAATTTGCATAAACACGCTCTCTTCTTTGGTTGGTTGGAAACAATTGCTATTCTGGCCCCTAAGAATCCCAAGAGGACAATTAGTGGAACCCCCTCCAAGAAGAAAACGTGATTTATTCGATGTTCTTAATGGACCGAAAGAAATTACATTAAAAAATTTTACATTTAAATTTTCGTCAAAACTCTTATTCTAAAATAGCAACAATAACTCTACTCAAATAATTACACCGAAATTATCATTCCTTAAATTTTTAATATCTTCACTCCTGATCATTAACCTTTACATAATTTATGAAGGTGTATTCCATTTGGGCAACGGACCTAGGGAAAAAACCTCTTTTTCAATTAGGGTTATAAAAAAACCAGGACATACACAAACCGAAACTTAAATACTGTAACAATTTTCATCTGTACAATTTGTTTCCTTTACAGTCTTTAGAACTCACAATTCAGTAAAAATCTGTATTTCTTCAAAACATCAGGGTCAGATAGAACACTAATCATAACACTAACAGAGCAACGCTGTTAGTGTTATGATTAGTGTTCTATCTACGCCGCGTTCCCAAAACCAGATGCACATTAATATTAATCAATACATAAATATATATATATATATATATACATAGTATAATTAAAAACATTTTTATAATAACATTTTAAACAAACAACCTAAGGAATTCTCGCATCTAAGCGAAGACATTAACAACAGTAATCAAATGTATACATGCAACTGTTTTCCACATTTTGGAAGAAATTTACAAATACAAAAGTTCATTTTTCACGCATATAGAAAAATGCATCTCAATGTAGTGTCAAGTTGTGTAAATAACAGAAAAATTTTTAAGAAACATTTGATTTGCATCTTGCAATAATTCTTCTGACTGCCTGTCATTAAAAAATATAATGAAGCGATACAACCTGGTTAATATTTCTTGTTGCTGACACCTCCGACCAGAACTTCCAACGACGACGTCCTTCTGCTGGTGTATTTTCCTCCCATTTCTTTGCGTTGTTGCTGTTTGGCTCCTCTTTTTCTTCTTCAATTCTGACGGCTTGGTCTTCCTCTCCTAGGCTTCTGATGACAGTGGCTTGTGGACTGCTGCTTGTATCTTTGATCTTTATTGTAGGGTCTGCATTCCTGGTATCTTCTTCCTCTGGACCGGACTGGTCCCCCATGGTCCTGCATCAGTCCTCTGGATGGTCTGGACTCAGCTGCTTCTTTTATCATGGACCGCAAATTATACCGACCTATATCTAGTCCTGATTTCGCTCTTCGGAATTTCTTTCTATAATAATTAGAACAGTTAGTGGATGCTGGTAAGCATCTCTTATCTCCTTGTTTAACTGGCACTTTTCCGCGCTTTCTTTCTGGACCCCCTGACCTTGTTGACTGATCTTTTATATCCGATCACCTTTTTCCTATTCTTCATTAACTTACTGATTATTTGTGGCAAAGACTCCTTGGAGGACCCTACATGCATTTTACGCTTATCAGTAATTGTCGTGCGCCCATCACCCTGATTCTCCGTAAGAACTGTCATTTTTCCCTTTACCTCTCGTCGTTCACTTAACTTACTATTCTTACTATTTTGTGACCAATCCGATCTAGGTCGCACACCCTCAAAACTACTTGCTTGATATCTTTAACCACTGCTATCCAAATTTTCCACTCTTATGACGTTCTCGTCACTTTTCCTTTAATGATATAATCAGACTTCATCTGTGTTGACCGTTAATTTCTTTCCCGCTTTCCAAACTATTAAATTATTATATTGCACTTATAATACTCTATACGGACCTTCATACTTTGGTTTAAACTTCGCAACCACCTTTTTCGCTGCTGAACTTAAGGGATGTGTTTGCAAAAGAGCCCAGTCGTTGACCCTAATCTGAACATCTCGCCTCCGTCTATGATAATATTTTGCCCATTTTTCATGTTTTGCTTTAGTATTCTTTCTCACCTCATCAAAAAGTTTCTCTATCTCCTACTGCAAACTCTGTTCCATCCGATACCATCACTAACTTTTTAAACGGGGTAATCAATTTTCTACCCAAAAACAATTCTGCTGGGGTCTTTCCTGTAGTCTCATTCACTGCCATTCTTAATGCATAGGCGAACTCTCTTAAGAACTGGTCCCAGATTTCACGGTTATCATTAACATAACTGGTAATCATTTGCAAAATATTGCAATTCACACGCTCAGTTCTATTCGACTGAGGTCTATATACAACTGTTTTAACATGCTGTATACCCAATCAATTACTCAAATGTTCAAAGATTTCGGATATAAATTTGGGACCGTTATCACTTATCATTTTTATAGGAGCTCCATAACGCGATATATAGTTATCAAATAAACTTTCTGCTATTACTTTAGTTGAGACCTTTTAAAGGGGTATAACCTCCAGCCACTTTGTAAAGTAAAACTTCTAACACGTAGGGGTTTCTTCTAACTCGCGACGCAGGGTACGAACCTAAGAAATCTAACGTCACTATCTCATCCGGATAATTTGTTACTATCGGAATTAAACGACTAGAGCTGGTAACGCGTTTTTATAATTAACGATCTGGCATACATGGCATGATAAGATGTGTTGGTTGATATATTTTCTCATATAGGAGAAATAACAAACATCACGGATTTTAATGTACGTTTTCTTTCGTCCTAAATGACCCGCTATGGATTTGTCATGAAATTCACGCATTATCTCTCCTCGCAATCATTGCGGAATATATACTCTCATTTCTC